>JAODAL010003582.1:0-170971 GCA_025379985.1 Phyllomedusa bahiana
TTGCCCAACCCTTACATTAACCCCATGAACCTCATTTGCCTCAGTGTGTCCAGGTCTGCTTGCAATTTATGAACATCTTCCATAGATTGGCACTACACTACATAGCTTGGTGTCATCTGCAAAAATAAACAGTGCTGTGAATTCCCTCCACTATATCATTAATAAATACATTGAACAAAAGAGGACCCAATACTGAGCTCTGGGGCACACCACTCAAAACCGGGGACCGGAGTAAGAGTCATATTTAATCCAATTACACACTGTTATTTCTAACCCAAAGGATTCTCATTTACCCAATAAACGCTTATGAGGGACAGTGTCAAACGCCTTTGCAAAGTCTAAAAACACTATATCCACAGCCCCCCCGCTATCCAGACTTCTACTCACCTCTTCATAAAAACAGATAAGGTTGGTCTAACAACTTCTGTCCTTAGTAAAACCATGCTGGCAATCACTTACAATGTTATATTCAGCCACGTATCCCTGTATATAGTCCCTTATGAGCTCCTCAAACAGTTTTACCACAATAGATGTTAAACTTACTGGTCTATAATTACCTAGGCAAGACTTGGAGCCTTTTTTGAAGATGGGAACTACATTTGCCTTGCGCCAGTCTCCTGGCACTATACCAGTCACCAGGGAATCTCTAAATATCATGTACAGGGGCACAGAGATAACCGAGCTGAGCCCTTTAAGAACTCTTGGGTGTATGCCATCAGGGCCTGGAGTCTTGTTCACATTCAGTTTATTTAACTTGGCCTGGACCATTTCTACACTCAGCCAATTTATTATATCAGATGATGTATTAACAGTACTGGCACCGCTTACATCCACACTGGGCCCACTTCTATCAGCTCTAGCACTGCACCTATTAGTACTGACACCACCTGCATCCGCATTGGACCCGCCCACATCAGCTACTTTCTCCTCTTTAGTATATACAGAGCTGAAGAACCTATTTAGTAAATCTGCCTTCTCCTAATCCCCAGTGACCGCTCCCCATTACTGTTATTTAAGGGTCCTACATGCTCTGACTTTGGCTTTTTGGCATTTATTTGTTTAAAAAATTTCTTGGGGTTAGTCTTGCTGTCCTTGGCCTGCCTTTCATTTTGTATTTTAGCTACTTTGATCACTTTTTTACAAATTTTATGAAGCTCTTTGTCATTTTCAAAGGCTAATGCTGACTCCTCTGACATATTTTTTAATACTCTTTTTATTATTTATTACCCTTTTAATAGAAGGTAGAAGCCATGTTGGATTTAGTTTTAATTGCCTATATTTGTTACCCATAGGAATACATTTTGCTATAAATGTCCCCAGAGTATATTTAAAGTTCTCCCAATTGGCTTCTACATCACTATTTGCTAAAATCTGCTCCCAGTCTATGTCCTGTATTGCGTCCCTTAATAAAGGGAAATTGGCCTTTTTAAAATTAAATGTTTTTGCCCTCCCGCTCTGTGTTTCTTTTTTCCAGCTTACACTAAAATGAATTATATTGTGGTCACTGTTACCAAGATTTTCAGAAACAGTGACCGCTTCAACAAGTTCTGCTTTGTTAGAAATTACCAGATCCAACAGAGCATCACTTCTAGTGGGATCCTCCACAAACTGCCCCATAAAATTATCCTGTAACAGATTGAGGAACTTCCTCCCCTTTGCAGTTGATGCAGAACCATGAACCCAGTCAATGTCTGGGTAATTAAAGTCACCCATTATTACAACTGTACCTGCCTGTGTTGCACACACCATTTGATTATGCACTTGTTCTTCTATCTCCTCAGTGATGTTCGGGAGTCTATAGATTACGCCCAAATTTTTTTTTCTGCATTAACCCCTCCCTGTGTTTCCACTGACAATGTTTCCACATCTTCACCATCTTCACCCTCTATTGCCTCTTTCACATTTCCCTACATATCACTCCTTACATACAGACACATTCCTCCCCTCCTGTTCACGCTATCCTTCCTAAATAGATTAAGACCTTGAATTTTGACAGCCCAATCATGGGAGGAGTCCAGCCATGTTTCAGCAACACCAACCACATCAATCTGCTCCTCTAGAAACTAGCCCTCAAGCGCCTCCCATTTTGGGTTTGCTAACTCTGCATTTGTGATATAGACATTTTAAGTTCCCTTCCAGTTTTACACTTTCCGTCAGCAGTATGGGATTATATCTAACATGTTCACTAGACGGCATGGGATCATACATTACCCTTCAGTAGACTGCATGGTATTAAACGTTACCCATTCAGTAGACAACATGGTATTAAACGTTACCCTTTCAGATAACGGCATAGAATTATACATCTCTCCTTTGGTAAATGGCATGGGATTATACATTATACCTTTAGTAGGTGGCATGGGTTTATACATTACACTATTAGTAGACAGCGTGTTATTATATATTACACAGTTAGTAGATGGCGTCAGATTACATAAGATATTGTGGGCATCTATATCTTCAATGCTAGTTTGCAACACATGGATCTCCTTATCAACTGGTCTAGTCCACCCCTCATAGTCCACTTCTCCACCCGCCGATATAGTCTGCCCACTCTCTAACCTATCTACCCCTACATTTTCTAGTTTGTCCTCCCTCTTCATCCCTAGTTTAAATACTCCCACCCCCCTTCTAGAATTCTCTCCCCCAACCAGCAGACCCCCTTCCATTTTAGGTGCAATTTATCTGTAGAAAACAGATTATACCACAATGAAAAATCAGCCCAGTGCTCTAAGAACCCAAACCCTTCTGTCCTACACCAAGACTTCAGCCATGCATTGAACTCTCTGAGCTCCAGCTGACTTTCCTGAGTAGCGCATAGCACCGGCAGTATTCCAGAGAACACAACCTTGGAGGTCCTTCCCTTCAGCTTTGAGCCTAGTTCTTTAAAATTATTCTTTAGGATCCTCCACCTACCGTGTGTTCTGTCATTGGTTCCAACATGGACCACAACAGCTGGGTCATCGCCAGCCCCTCACAGTAATTTATCCACCCGGTCCACCACATGCCGAACCCTTACACCAGGGAGACCGCAAACCATTCGGTTGAGGCGGTCCTGGCGACAAATTATTCTATCCATCTTCCTGATTATAGGATCCTCTACTACTGCTAACTGTCTTTTCCTACCTGCATTCCCATCCACCCGACTACTAGTTGAGCTGCTCCTCCCCGCCAAAGAAACATTTTCCACTAGGGCTATCATTTTACAAAAAGTCCCCAGCAAATCAAATTTTGGGAAATTTTTCTTTGGAAAACTAGGAGGGGAAAAGTTCCTTTCCTTTTTGGAACCCCTAGAAAATCCCCCCCCGTCTACATTTAAACCCCGCTTTCACGGGTCCCCCTTGATCCCAAAACTCCACCCTCAACCCTTTTGCCCCCTAACTGGGTTTTCTCAGTGAAAAGCAAACTTCCCCTAAAAGGGTTTTCAATCACCCCAAGTGTTTTTCAATTTTTCTCCTTCCCGGGTCAAAAAAGTGGGTTTTATTAAGGGCCCATCCTTGTTAGGTAGGGATTATGTGCCCTCCTTTTTATTAGGTGGGGATGTAAGTCCCCCCCCAAGGTTTGGGATAAAATCCCCCCCCCTAGTTTAAATAAGTTTTAAAAGGTCCCCCCTATAGTTTAGGTTTGGGAAAATAAGGGGCTCTCCAAAAGTTTGGTATAAAAGGGCCCCCTCCCAAAATTTTGGGAGGTATATAAGTCCCCTCCATAGGCAAGTGGGTATATAAATGGTGTCCATAGTTAGGTAGGCATCTAAGTCCCTTCAAACAGTTAGGTAGGTATACATGTGACCCTCCATAGTTAGGCAGGCGTATAGGCTCCCTCCATTGTTAAGTATGTATATAAGTGCCCTCTTAAGTTAGGCAGGTACATAGGTCTCCTCCATAGTTAGGCAGTTACATAGGTCCCCTCCATAGTCAGGCAGGGACAAAGGGGCCCCTCAAAAGTTTGGGAAGTTTCCCTAGGTCCCCTCCCATAGTTAAAGGGAGTTACATAGGTCCCCTCCATTTGTCAGGGCCCGGGACATTGGGTTTCCCTCCATATTAGGCAGGTACATAGGGCCCCTCTATAGCAAAGCAGGGTAAAATAGGTCCCCTCTAATCCGGGAGGTACAAAAGGTCCCCTCCCTAGTTTTAAATGGTTTACTATTTTCTCATAGGGTAAAACAGGTCATAGGTCCCCTTATAGGGTAGGAGGTACATAGGTCCCCTACATTTTGCTAGGGGAGGTACTAGGCCCCCCCTAGTTAAAAACGGGGTACAAAAGGTCCCCTCAAAGCTAGGCAGGTTAAAAAGGGGTTTTCCCTTTTTTTATTTTTGGGGGGTACATTGGGCCCCTCATAGCTAGGCAGGTACACGGGGTTTTCCCCTTTTTAGTTAGGGCAAACTACATAGGGCCCCCCCATAGCTTGGCAGGTACACGGGTTCCTTTAAATTAAAGGGAGGGAAAATTTGATCCCCCATAATTATCAGGTAAAAGGTCCCTTCCAAAAGTTAGGGAGGTACATAAATCCCCCCTTTAAAATAGGCAGGTACATAGGTTTCCCCCCTATAGTTTTAAACAGGTACATAAATCCCCTCATAGTTGGGCGGTACATAGGTCCCCTTATAGTTAGGCAGTAACCCTAGGCCCCAAAAGTTGGGAAAGGGAGAAAGGGCCCCTCCATTGTTAGGCGGTAAAAAAGGTCCCCTCCATAGTAGGGCAGGTACGTAGGTCCCCTCCATAGTAAGGCAGGTACATAGGACCCCTCTATAGCTAGTTTTTGGACAAGGGCCCCTCCATAATACAGGGGCGAATAGGTTCCCCCCCCTTTGTTTAAAACAGGGGACTTTGGTCCCCCCCCTAGCCCAGGCAGGTACTTGTTGGCGTTCTTTTCCCCTATGTTAGGGTTTGGGACATAGGTCCCCTCATAATTAGTAGGGAAATAGGTCCCCTTCCAAAAGTTAGGGAGGTCCCAGGTTCCCCCCCATTGTTGGTCGGTACAAAAGGTTCCCCCCTATAGGGTAGGGAGGTACATAAAGGCCCCCCCATAGTTTGGGAAAGGGACATGGTTCCCCCCATAGCTAGGCAGGGATACTGGTCCCCTTATGTTAGGGAGGTAAAAGGGCCCCCCTTTAAAATTAGGCAGGGCTAGAACCCCTCATAGTTAGGGGAGGGATGTAGTTCCCCCATAGTTTGGCAGGTAGTTTAAAACCCTCATAGTTTGGGAGTTATAAAAGGTCCCCCCCATAGTCAGGGGAGGTTTCATAGGGCCCATCCATATTTTGGGGGGGTCAAGGTCCCCTCTTACAGGCAGGTAAAAACGGGCCCCTCCCTAGTTAGGCAGGGCATAGATCCCCTTTCCCTAGTTTAAAACGGGGACATAGGTTCCCTCAAAAGCCCAGAAAAAGGGACACTGGTTCCTTATAGTTAGGAAATTTCATTTTGGGCCCCTTATAGTTAGGCGGTAAAATAGGTCCCCCAAATAGTATGCAGGAAAACTTTTTTGATCCCCCATTTTAGGCAGGTAAGTTTGATTTTCCCCCCATATTTTGGCAGGTATGTAGGTCCCCTCATAGTTTGGGAGGTACGTAGATCCCCTCATGCTTTTGGGAAAGGGGACAGGGTTCCTTTTAGTTAGGCAAAGGGACATAGAACCCCTCAAAATTAAATCAGGTTTTAAAGGTCCCCTTCCCATAGTTAGGCAAAGGGGAAAATAGGTCCCCCTATACTAGGCAAGGGGGACATAGGTCCCCTCTATAGGGAAAACAAGGGACATAAAACCCCTCATTTTTTGGGCAGGTACACTTTTCCCCTTTAGTCAAAAGGGCAAGGGTTTCATAGGTCCCCTCATAGTTGGGAGGTTTTCGTAGGTCCCCCATATTTAGGAGGGAATTTTTGGGGCCCCTCCTAAAATTTTTAAGGGGAAAGGGACATAGGAAACCCCTCATTAGTAGGTACATAGGCCCCCCCATACTAGGGAGGGCAAGGGCCCCTCCCTAGTTAAAGGGAGGTAAAATAGGTCCCCTCTTTGCTAACAGGTACTTTGGGGTTCCCCTATAGTTAGGCTTTGGTTAAAAGGGCCCCCCCAATTAGTCCCGGTATATAGGGTTTTTCCCCCCAAAGGAAAAGGGGGGTAAACCCAATGTCCCCTCCATAGTTAGGGAGGGGACATAGGGGCCCCTTTTAAAACAAAGGGAGGGACAAATGGTTTTCCCCTTTCCCTTTTTGCTAGGCAAAATTTCATAGGCTCCCCTTTCCCTAGTTTTGGCAGGTACTAGGGCCCCTCTAGCTAGGCGGTTTTACTGGTTCCCCTTTAGTTAGGCAGGTACATAGGTTTCCCCCCTTTTTGTTAGGGAGGAAATGGGGCCCCCCTTTGTTGGGAGGGGACTAGATCCCCCTCATATTTTGGCAGGGATGTAGATTCCCTCATAGTTTTGCAGGTATGTAAAATACCCTTTAGTTAGGGGAGGTTTTTTAGGTCCCCCCCTTTGTAAGGCAGGGACAAAGGGTTTCCCCTCCATAGTTAGGCAGGTACAAAGGTCCCTCTTTTAGTGGCAGGTAACATCGGTCCCCCCCCATAGTTTAGGCGGTTTCATAGATCCCCTCCCCAAATTAAACAGGGACATAGGTTCCCTCAAAGTAGGGCCCGGTAACTGGGCGCCTTTTAAATTAGGCAGGAAAAAATATGTTTCCCCCTTATAGTTTGGCAGGTACATGGTCCCCCATATTAAAGGGAGGGGAAATCCCCCCATGGTTAGGAAAAGGGAAGTAGATTTCCCCCCAAAATTTTGGGGGTATGTGATCCCCTTTATAGTTAGGCAGGTACGTAGGGGGTTCCCCCCAAAAGTTTGGCAGGTATATAGGTCCCCTTCCCTAGTCAGGCAAGGAAAAAGGTTCCCTTCCCCAAAATTAGGCAGGGGACATAAGTCCCCCCTATTTGCTAGGCAGGGGACATTTGGTCCCCCCCATGTTAGGCCCGGTAAAATAGATCCCCCTCCAAAATTTTAAACAGGTTTCATTAGGGCCCCCTAATTAAGGGCAGGTACACGGCCCCTTAAAGTTTTTGGCAGGGGAAAAATAGGTCCCCTTAAAAGTTAAGGGAGGTACATAGGTCCCCTCATAGTTAGGCAGGTACGGAGAAACCCCCCTAGTTAGGCAGGTTAAAGAAAATCCCCCCCTAGGGTTTGGCAGGTATATTTGGTCCCCTCCAAGTTAGGCAGGTATTTTAGGTCCCCCATAGTTAGGGAGGTAAATAGGTCCCCCCCCAAGTTTGGCAAAGGGAAAATTGGGTCCCCCATAGTTAGGGGATGTATATAGGATCCCTCCCTTTTGGCGGGATTTTTAGGTTTCCCCCTTAGTTTATTCCCGGGTTTTATTAAAAAGGCCCCCCCATAGTTTGGAGGTAATAGGTCAACCCCTATTGGCAGGCAGTATATAGTCCCCTCCATAAATTAGGCAGGTAAAGTAAGGTCCCCTTTAATTTAGGGGAGGTTTAAAAAGTCCCCTCTTTGGGGAGGGCAGGGGGAATAGGCCCCTTTTATAGTTTGGGGAAGGGAATAGGTCCCCTTTATTTTTAAGGGAGGGCTATGGTCCACCTTATAATTTGGGCAGGGGAAAATAGGTCCCCCTTTAGTTAGGCCCTGAAAATAGGTCCTTTCCTTAGGTTGGGGGAGGTAAGGAAAGGTCCCCTTAGGGAGGGGAAAAGTAAGTCCCCTTCCCTATTTTAAATAGGAAAATAGATCCCCCCCCATAGTTTTTGGGAAATTTAAAAGGGTCCCATTTGGTTTGGGTATATAGGTCCCCCCAAAGTTTAAATAAGGGACATAAAATCCCCCTTTCATATTTTGGGAGGCATAAAAAATGTCCCAAAATAAATAGGCATATAAGTCTCCTCAAACAGTTTGGTAGGTATACAAGTGGCCCTCCATAGTTAGGCAGGTTTACAGCCCCCCTCCATAGTTAACTAGGTATATAAATGCCCTCATTAGTTAGGTAGGTATATAAGTGGCCCTCCATAGCTAAGTAGGTATGTAAGTGCCCTCCTTTGGTTGGTTTATAAAATGGGTCCCCTTGTTAAGCAGAAAAGGGGGGAAATGGTTTTGAAAGGGATATAGGGTTTCCTCCCCATGTTAGGGATTTGAAAGGGCCCTCTTAGTTAGGACATAATAAGGTCCCCTTTCCCCCCCTTGTTAGGGCCCCCGTACATAGGTCCCCTCCATATTTAGGACGGTACATTTGGGCCTCTCAAAAAGGGGAGGTTTTTATAGGGCCCCCCCAAAAGTTAGGGGATAAATAGGTTTCCGATTTGTTAGGCAGGTATATAGGTTTTTACTTTTTTAGTTTGGCAAGGGAAAAAGGTTCCCTAGTAGTTAGGCAGGTATAAGGGTTCCCCAACCTTTGTTAGGCAGATATTAGGTTTTCCCCTATAGATAGACAGGTTTTATAGGTCCCTCTATGGGTAGGCCCGGTATTTTTGGGCCCTCCATAGTTAGGCAGGGGACTTTGGGCCCCTTTTTATTTAGGGAGGTAAATAGGGCCCCCCCTAAGGGGGGGGCAGGTATAAAAGGGCCCCCCTTTGTTAGTCAAGTATATAGATCCCCTCATATAAGGGAGGAAAATAGGTCCCCTTTATTTGTTAGGCAGGTAATAGGCCTCCCCCTTTTTTGCAGGTAAAAAGGGTTTCCCTATATTTAATAGGGGACTCCTTTAAAGGTAGGGGAAGTTTTTTTAAATTTCCAAAGAAAAAAATGAAAACAATAAAACTTAAACCCTTTCTTTTCCCCTTTCCGGGGCGCCTTTCTCTTCCTTTTTCCCCTTTCCCCGGGCGCCTTTAAACTGTGCAGCCCAGGAGGGGCTGGGGGGAAACGTCCCCGGGGTTTTCGGCCTGAAGACGGGGCATGCCCCCCAGCGCAAGGACCCCTTCCTGGCAGCTACTAGGCTGTGCTGCCTAGTTTACTTTTGCGGAGCCCAACAGTAGTTTTTTTTACTGAGTAGGCCGGCTGGTGCTCATTGAGCAGGTCGGGGCAAACCCCTTAGAAAACGACGGTGTCCCCAGTTATTTAATGGAGGGAGAGAAGCTGAGATCTGTGATTATGGGGTTTTGACAGGGGAAAAGGAGCGATCTGAATATATAGGGTTTATGACGAGGAGAGCGAAAGCTCTGTGTTATATTTATTGTAGAAGGAGAGAAGTAAACCCCCTTGATATTAGAGTTATGATAGAGGAGAGAAGTTAGCTTGTGTATATGGGTTTAAAAAGAGGAAGGGGAGCGGGGCTCTGTGTATATAGAGTTTTAGAAAGGGGGGAGAAGTTAGCGCTGTGATTTTATTGGGGTTTATATGAAGGGGAAAGGAGCGAGCTCTGTGATATATGGGGTTATATGATAAAAGGAGAGAATGAGCTCGGGGGAATATATGGGGTTATAGAAGAGGGAGAAAAGTGAGGCTGGATTATAGGGTTTTTGAAGCAAGAGAAGTTAGCCTGTGTATATAGGGTTTTATATAGAGAAGTCCCGAATTTGTGATTAAAGTAGAGAAATCCAAAAAAGGATACTAAAATACTGCTTACCCCACCCCAAATAGTGATTGACATTTTACTTTGTACACACACTGAACATGGGAAAGCTATCAAAAACGCCCTTGGGCGAAGTTACGGACTCTCTTTAAGGGTTTTTCCATAACAGGGTTTTTGTGGGACTTAAGTTTTTTCTTTTTTACAGCTACAAACCGGGGGGTGTTTTCCTCCAGTAGTTGTTCTTCCCCCATGAAGATGGTGACAATCATTTTGTGTGGCACTGGAAGGGGGGGATGTCACAGCCTGCAACCTCCTGCAGTGGTGAGTTTCATGTCTGGGGGGCTTTCACCCCCCTCCCGGCTCCTTGCCAAACACCGAATTGGTTGGAACAGTTATAATACGCTGAAGATAAGTAATGTAGAAAGACTCTGCTCCCCTCTACCTCCCCGCCTGTAACAAGGGGGGGGGGCAGGGTGCATTTCTCACATTTTTTTCATCATTCAGGCAGTATAAAACGCTTCAGCATGCAAGTGTTTGGTTACAAGGATCTTTTTGGGGGGAGGTACAGCTTCCAGACATGGGGAATCACCACTGCAGGGGTCTGCAGAGCGTGCATCCCCCCCTTTCCCGTTCACACGAAAGATGATTCACATCTTTAGTGAGGGGAAAACACAACTAGGGGCCGTTCATGCCTGCAGTACGGGTGAAACCCTCTTGCCCCTTTTCGGGAACCCACAGTTCTCAAAGAATCCCCGGGAGTAAAATGTGTCTATGGACCCAGGCGTGCCGGCCCCCCCCCGCCCCCCCGGCATGGCAGCCGTCGTAACTGCGGGGTGAAATCCGTCCCCGCAATTACGCCGGCAATCAGCTGTGTGAACTGTACCTAAGGCTATGTTCATACGGCTTATTTGCGGGGTGTAATTACGCCCCACAATTACGCCGTGTGGACGGGGCGGGAGCGGGGGGCCGGCCCCTCGCCGGCCCCAAGACGTTCATTACCAGCAGCGCGTATACGCCGCTGGCACTTCAAATGTCACTTATCACCCCCGGCGCAGGGAGAGGAGACGTAATCCATAGTTCTCTATGAGAACTGTGGATTACCGTAATGACTGGGACGTATTTCAGTCTGTAACTTGCGCACGCCGGCGCGTAATTACGGACTGAAATACGTCCCATTTTAAGCCGTGTGAACATAGCCTTATAGTGACAGAGGATTCTGGAAGGAACAGATGTGTCTGGAGGGGACAGGTGTCTGGAAGGAACAGAGGTGTGGTTATGTGTCTGGTAGAAAAGATGACAATCTGCTGACAGTGTATGGCTACTTTGAAATGTATATCCACTTTAACACCAGTTTATAGGTTACATATAGATTTATTCTACATTACATGTTTTAAAAAATATTGCCTGGGCAGGAGCTGATTGGAGAATAAACAAGAGATCATGATTCTTATGGCCCGCCCTGCATCTATGTGGAGCATATTCATGATCACTTTCAATTGCATTGTAACCTTTTATGCTTAATTTGCTCACACAGGACATATTATCATTAAGGCTATGTTCACACGGCTTAGAATTGGACGTATTTCAGTCCGTAATAATGCGCCGGAGTGCGCAAATTACGGCTGGAATACGTCCCAGTCATTACGGTAATCCACAGTTCTCAGAGAACTATGGACTACGTCTCCTCTCCCTGCTCGGCGAATACACCGAGGGGGGAGAAAGTGACATGTGAATTACCAGCGGCATATACACAATGCTGGTAATGAATGTCTATGGGCCAGCGAGGTGCCGGTCCCCGCAAATAAGCCGTGTGAACCTAGCCTAAGGTGTAATAGGTTATTTGTGGTTCATACTAAACAAAAACAGACCTCATTGACAAGTAATTGACCCCAAAGTAAGTCTTATGCTAAAAACTTGGGGTATATTATTATGTCAGAGTGTGGGCCCATTATAGGATCTCTTAGGGGCCTATCACACGCCACAGTGCAAATACCGGTCGGAAATCCCGACTGGTATTTGCACTGTTTTGCGGCAAAACCCTCCCCCTTCACATTGAAATGTTCCTATGTTCAAGAATGAACATGTTCAATGTTTTTCGGACTGCCGGCGGACTGCACGGATTTTCAATTAAGTTCCGTGTAAAAGTTGACACCCGGTTTACAGATGGTTTTCAAAACCATCTGTAAAACCGGCTGAAAATCCATGCAGAGGGGACATGCCCTTAGTGCTCTGGGCAACATGTGATCTTAACGCAATGTGATCTTATTCTCCGGTTTGCTTTATTTCTATGGTACATGTAGATGTATGGTGTGATATACATCACATATTAACACTTCTGAAGTAATGTAGCTTTTGCACCATTCCACTTTGTGAATGACCCTCAGTTCTCTGCTGTATTCATATTCATGAAGTTGTACTGTGTCAATGCAACCGGAAACTAGCAACATTGTGAAGATGAGGGGGGCTTTTCATGAAGCTTGATTGCTTGAAAGGAGCAGGTGCTGGGCTTTCCTCACAATGTCCAAGTCCAGATCTCCTCAGACTCAGGCCTCTATAATTCAGCAATAACAATAAAATAGGACACCTCCATTTTAATTCCAAAATTGCTACTTTAATTACAGGATATGGCAGAGGGAGCCAGAATATTTTACTGCATAATTAGGAAAGTTTTCTATACAGGAGTCTGGGAAAGCAGCTGACAATCCCTTTTGCTAGTGTAAAAATGGCCATATTTAATTTTTACCAAGTAAAAAGTAGATGAATTAAATTTTAAAAAATCTGATAGGAGACTGTTCACTGACACTTTGTGGTTTTGGTGCAGTTTTAGGGTGCTTTCATGCAACACAGTTTTAACTGCGATCCAATTATGTGCCTTTATTACCGGCAAGCTTTTTTAACTTATCTAAAATGTTTGGAAAGCAAGTAATAAATTAGTGTGTTTGTAATCCACAAGACTTCAAACACAGTAATTAATTACATACTTGAAACACTTCTCCAAACAATTTAGACAACAGAAAGAAGCTTGCTGGTAATAAAGGCAGTTTAATTGGCGCACAGTTAACACGGCACCAAAACTGTGCTGTGTGAAAGCACCATTAACTGCACTGCAATTTAACTAACTTTATTACCAGCAAGCTTCTTTCAGTTGTCTAAATTGTTTGGAAAGATGTTTCAAATGAGTAATCATTGACTGTGTTTGAAGTCTTGTGGAATAAAAACACAGTAATTGATCACTCACTTTCCAAACAGTTTAGATAACTGAAAGAAGCTTGCTGGTAATAAAGGCAGTTTAATTGCAGTGCTGTTAAAACTGCACCAACACTGCACCATGCAAAAGTTCCCTAAGATAAAAATAATTGCTCTGTTTCTTTTTTTTTTCCCACAAAAGGCGCAACTTTTGACTACAGGTTACACCTGGTATTGCAGCTTTTATACAGGTGTTCAATTTTTTTTTAAAATAACATTAAAGAGGGACAAAAAAGGTCCTGCTTATGCTTACCTTCTGATTTCCTGCCACTGTAATTGTCTAGCACCCTGGCATTCGCTCCTTTTCTCTTCCTGTGCCACATGTCCTCTAACACCAGAGGCTTGCGTTTCATTCAATCACTATAGCACCAGCCTCTGCTCATATAGAGCATGCAGGGACAGGAAGTGAAAAAGAGCTGGGCAACTTCAGAAAACAGGGAGATGGCTGAGCTTGTGCAGCTTTCCCCAATCATGTCTATGAGGGCTGCTATAGAAAGGAATAGGGAGAACTGCAAAAGTGCATCCCAATCTCCTTTTTCTGAGGCTGGCTTGTAGTAGCTAGCTATGAGCTGTCCTCAAGAGAGACTTTTTCAAATGGCAAAATCCTTTAACCCTTTACCGACATTTGACGTAGTGGTTCCCACAACTTGACGTACGGGTATATCATGGAGATCTTGGGAGCTCACAAGCGGAACTCGCAAGATCGCGGCATGGGACCAGTGGTATATTACCGCTGGCCTCATGCCGCCTCACCCATGGCCGGAGTGAGCTCCGGCAGCGAGTGATTAATCCTTCGCTATCACGATCTATCATAATCATGATAACGAAGTTGCAGGCAGGAGGAGTGAGCTCCTCCTGTCTGCGATCGTTGCAGTAAGCGGCGCTCTGCGCCACTACTGATTCCCTTACCCGACAGCCCGGATACTTTACTAAAGCATCCGGGCTGTCTGGTGATGTCACCATGCACGCAGTGCATTGTGGGCATGGTGATTGACAGTCACCATGGAGACCAGTGTACAGCATCAATGCTGTATACTGGTCTACCTTGTAACAGCGATCTGAAGAGCACTGCTACAAATCCCCTATGGGTAAAAGTGAAAAAAAAAGTGAAAAAGTAAAAATAAAGTTAAAAAAGTAAGACTCAAACACGAAAATAACAAACATAAAAACATGTACACTGGCCTTTTCCCCTTTACAAATGCCAATCGCCCCAACAAAAAAGATAAAAAATAAAGTGCACATATTTAGTATCGCCCCTTGTATAACGACCTCCCCTTAAATTGTCAGTTTTTTAAAATCGCAAGTGAATGCCTTAAAAAAAAAAAAAAAAAGTCATAGAATTGCTATTTTTGTTCATCCTGCAGCACATAAAATGGAATAAAAAGCGACAAAAATCAATAAACAGCAAAGTCGCCAAAATTAAAACTCAGTTCATCCAAAAAAAAAAAAAAAATAAGGAAAAAAAAAAAATTTTTTGGGCTATCAGAAGATAGTATGCATAATATTGTTTTAAAAAAAAGTGCTTCACAAAAAAAATATAAAAATTGGGTATCGCTATAACATCTCGCCCCAGGGAGTAAAAACGAACTTGCACAGATGTGCACGGTGACCTTTTAAAAAAAAAAAAAAAAAAAAAAAAAACATTACTGGATTGGGGTATTTTCTTCCCCCTCCTTCCCAAAAAAAAAAGGGTTTTAAAAAGTGAAAAAAAAGCCTTTTTCCAAAATGATCCAAAAAACATTGAGTCATCCCACAAAAACCACCCCGATCCGACAAGAAAAGTAAAAAAGTTATGGCTTAACATGGCGATGAAAAACTTTTTTTCCTTTTGAATAAAAGTGTTTTTATTTGCAAAAGCAGAAAAACAAAAAAATATACTTGGGTATTAATTGGGTATTGCTGTAATCATATCAACCTGCTGAAAAAGAAAGCATTCATTTAACAGCAGGGGCCCGCTGAAAAAAAATAACAAAAAAAAACACTCCCAGTTTGCTTAATTGTTCAAAATATCTCACAAAAAACCCTTTAATACAAAGTATCAAAGCGTCGTTTTTCCCCCCATAATGTCCCCAAATAAAAAACATAAAACCCCTCCCGAAAAAAACAAGCCCTAACACTCAAACAAAAAAATTTGTTAGGGCTTCAGACGACAAAAAAACGCAATTTTTTTGTAAACACATTTCATTGTGCAAAAGTAGTAAAAAAAAAAAAAAACGTAAAAAAGGTTAATCAAGTAATTGTATTGACCCCCGGGGGAAAAGTTTCCTTCATTTACCTACAGGTAAACCCTATAAAAATGAGCCCAAAAAAAATGGCGGAACGAAATTTTCGGGCCCAATGCAAAAAAAAAACGGGAGATTGAACGGACCCCCTGCGACCACTGCCCCGGCCGCAAAACGTCCGGCCCCCCTCCCACGAGCCCCTTTCCCGCACGTGGGGTTGGGGGTCCGCCCTGTCGCACCCCCCTTTCCACGCCCACTTACCCACCCGCTCCTGTTTTGTCGCTCCGCCCCGGGTGTAGCCCGCCCCTGGGGCCCGTCCCCGGGCCCGGCTCTTGAGATTTAAAGGGGCAGTGCCCGGGTAATTGGTTTTATTGCCGGGGCACTGCCCTATTAATCCGGCCTCTTCCTCCGGGCCCTTCCCGGACCCTTGGTGTTATTCCATGGTGAAATTTCCGACGTTCCTGTCTTGCCTTCCGTGTACCGACTTGCTTAGGGTTTTCCCGCTACAACCTTGCCCTCCCCGACCACCTCCCTTGTCTACGTCTACAACCAGAGCCCCCTTTCCCCTGACCTCCTGCCTGTCCCCGCCCACGGCCTGCCTCCTTCCCTGTCCCTTGCACCCCTGGCCCCACTGCAGGCAAGCCCCCGCCATGGGTAGTACCTGGTGGACTCCCCCAGCAATCCCCCCCGCTTTGGGGCGGGTTCGGGGTTGAATCGGACCCATTTTAGCCCCCCCCCGGGTGTGGTTACCCCATCCCCTCGGGGGTCCAGTGGACCACCTCCGACGTAACAGTGGACCCGGGCCCAGGGATCCCCCAAGGGGGCCGTTATCCAGCCGGGCCCCGTTGTTGCCAGCCATCTACAACCGGTCAACGGCGCAGAAACTCACCCAGCATCCCCCAAAGTTCAGCAACTCGCCAGTCCAGAGCAGAGCCTTCGCCAGCCCCAGCGGTTTTTTCCTGCCTCTAGGGTTTCCCGGGTGGCCCCAAAAGGGGGCCCAAGCTTCCCTGTCCTCCCCCCAATATGACGGGAGACCCAGACTCGCAGGGGGTTCATCACCCAAATGCACATGCACGTGGCTGATACTGACCATTTCCTGCCAACGTGCGAAGGGGGGGCTTGTGATCCCTCCTCTCCGGTAAGGCCCTGGCATGGGCTACCCTTTTTGGGGACAGAGGCGATCCTGTGACGGGGATCTCGTATTTCCAGCGGTTCCGCAACGTCTTCGGGGAACCAGCCCGTGACCTCTGGGGAGACTCCCTCCTAAACTACGCCGGGGGGCCCGGTCTGTAGGAACACGCGGTACAGTTCCGCCCCCCTCCTGGGAACCTCATGGAACGAGGCCGCACTGTGTGCTACCTTTAAAAAAGGGTTTCCAAGCCAGTTAAGGGACGTCTTGGCCCTAGAACCTCCCGCTTCCCCAGTGACCGATCGGTTACGACCCGCATTGTATACGCTTCATTTAACGGGAGGAGGACTTCACAAGAGCATCGGCCCCCAACCTGCGGGGGTTCCGCCCCTGGATCTGTGGGGGGAGGCTTTCCAGGTGAAACCCCTCGCTCCACCCCCTTTTAGCCTGTGCGGTCGTGTCAAGACGGGCATCACTTCCAATTTCCCGGGCGTTTCGGGAACCCGGTCCGCCGGAACTTCATCACCAGCCTCGTGAACAATAAGGTTTTCCAGGGGTTCGCCGGGAGAGACCGCTTGTCTCTTTTCCCGTCAGGGGGGAGTTGCTTAGGACAATCCAGTTCGCCCCCAAGCCACTGTCCCCCCATGTGGGGGCGCTGCAAAAAAAAGAAGTCCCCTTCTACGTCGCTCGCTCCTGGGGCATCCTCCTCGGACTCCCATGCTACGGCCCCACTCTCCTACCGGGACTGGTCACGGAGGGGTGATTCGTTGGGGGCCCCAAACTTCGGACGCTGTTTGGGGGGCACCTCCCCCGGTGCTTCCCTTTCTCGTGCAACCCACAGGACCATTCCCCCGGGCTGGCCCAATATTTGGGAGTACGCGATTCTTCTCTGAGAGGCAACGAGAGTCTTCCCCCGCACCGCCCATAGTTTCCCCAAATCGCCCTACTCCCGGGACCACCCTGCTCAGGCCCCGAGTCTACCCTCGTCGCTTCCTGAGACTCAAGCCATGACCGAGTCATCAGGAGAATCCAGAAAGGGGTTCATCCCAAGTCCTTGTCACCCGCAGGGGGGGGTTCTTTTCGTAAAGAAGAAGGGCGGGACCTTACGGGCCCCGCATAACACCGGGGTTGAACAAATTTACGGTGAAGAACCGGTACCCACTGCCTTTATCACGGGAAATGTTCGAAACCCCCTGCAGGGCGCCAAGATCTTCTCTAAGTTGGATCTGAGAGGGGCCTCAACTTGGTCCGAATCCCAAGGGTGATGAGTGGAAGACGGCCCTTTAACACCCGGGGCGGGCACTTTGAGTACCTGGTATGCCCCTTTGGACTATGCATTGCTCCTGCCCTCTTTCAGGAGCTCGTGAATTACGTCTTCGGACCTCCCCACACTGGTGGTGGTCTACCTTTATGACACCCGGGTTCCTCCGACCTCGAGACCCACCGCACCATTTCGCCAGGGACTAAACCTTTCCGGGGAACCACCTATCCCAATTGGGGGAATGCCTCTTTCCCTCAACAGCCTCCCGTTTCTGGGGAGCATCTCGATCAAAGGCCCCACGGATGGTCCACGAAACTGTCTGCGGTGTTGCGTGGCCACGCCCCGTCGGCTTGCGGGCAATCAGCATTTTTGGGCTTCTGCAACACTATCGCCATTCATCCCTCACTTCCCACGCTGGGTGGCCCCGATTAGCCCTCACCCAAAAACAGCAATCCCGGGCCCAGCTGGGCCGTTGAGGCGGGAAAGGGGCGTTTTTAACTCAAGTCCGCCTTTTGCACGGGTTCCATCCTTGCACGCCGGATTCCACGAGACCCCCACCCGGAATGGATGCCTCGTCTGTAGGAGCCGGACAGTTCTTACGCAAAAAGGGGGCCAGGGGAAGCGTAACGTGTGGCTTCTTCTCCAAGACATTCTCGCGCCAGGAACTACAGATTGGCACCGGGAGCTAACCATAAAATTGGCCTTGGAAAATGGGGTTTTCTGCTGGGGGTGCCCGTTTTCCCTCCGACTCTGGGACCATAAAACCTCCAATATCTTCAGAGGCCAGCGACTTTAAACCCCCCCAGGGAAAGGGGGTCCTTTCTTCTCCCGGGGCGATTTCAAATCCCCCCCCAGCCAGCTAAAGAATGTGAAGCTGACGCCCCCCTCCCCGGGCCCCCGACTGGTGGGTAAGAACTTTCCAGAACATATAATTCCTCCCAAACGCCCCATCTCGGCGGCCGGGGATCTCCGGGAAGGTCCTCGGAAGGACTTATGTCTCCCCGCTCACCCAGAAGTATTTAAAAATGGGGACATTGCTCATTGGTGGCAGGTCACCCCGCCCCGAAGAACCTTTTGCTGAATCCCCCGGTTTTTTACTGGGGCCAAACTGGAAAAAAGTTAAGGCTTCATTTTTCTTGTGACTCCTGTGCCCCAAAAGACCCACGTCACAAACCGGGAGGCCTACTTCACCCTCCCCCTTTCCCAAACCCAAACCCTTTGGGCCAAAATTTCCATGGACTTCTTTCTGCCTCCCCGTCGTCGGCAACACCGTTATTTGGGTAATAACGGGCCGATTTCCCAAGATGGCGCTTTCGTTCCGTGCCCGGCCTCCATCGGCTTTTTCCCCTGGCAACTTTTCTTCCTTCTGTGTTCCGGCTGCATGGACTTTCCCCAGCAAATTTTCTCTGACCGGGGAGTCCGTTTGTCTCCAAGTTTTTTGGGGAGCTTTTTGCATCAACTTCATCAAGCCGACTTCCTTCCCCCATCACCCCAGACGAACGGCCTGGTGGAGAGGGCAACCATTCTTTGGGGTTACCTTTGCCACTTGTCTCGGGACGCCAAGATAATTGGGCCAATTTGCTGCCCCTGGGGGGAGTTCTCCTATAACTCCCTTGATCGGGAGGGGCCCCCGGGGGCCTCTCCCTTCTACGTGGTGTATGGTCTGCACCCCGCCCCCTCTCCCTCTGGCAACCTCCCCGGAGGTCCCGGCAGCGACGCACGATCCAAAATTTGAAGGCCATTGGTCCCGACCCTTTAGTCCTCTCCGGCTTTCCCACGCATAAAAAAATCAAGCGGACAAGAGAAGAATCCCCCCTCCATCTTTCCCCAGGGACAAGGGGTCTCTCGTCCGTTATGCCCTTTTAAAATGCCCTCTCACAAACTGGGTCCCGGGTTTCCCGGGCCCCTTTTAGGTTCGGCCGCATCAACCCGGGTCTTACAAATCCCGGGTCCCTCCTGCGATGAAATTCCCAATCATTCATTTCCCCTTTGAACCCCGGTCCTTAACCCCTTCTCCCAAAAGGGTTTCCTCCTCCGTCTGTGGGTGATGCCCCAGTCTTCAGTCAAGGAGTCTGGGCATGAGAAGAACAGGGAAGGCGTACTTTCTGGTGGAAAGGAGGGACTTCGGGCCCAAAAAAGAGGTCTTGGGGAGCCGAGGGGAATATTCTGAAACCCAGCCCATCCAAGGTTCCCCAATCAGTAAAAGGGGCCCCAGGGAAGGGGGGGCCAAGGGGGGGTCTGTAAGACCCCCGCGCCACGTCCCGGGGCCGCAAAACGTCCGTGCCCCCCCCCCACGGAGCCCCGTCCCCCAACGTCGGGTTCGGGTCCCCCGGGCGCACCCCTCCACCCACTACCCACCCCGTCCCCTCTGCGGGGTCTCACTCCCGCTGTAGCTCCCCCCTAGGGGGTCCCGGCCCGGGTCTCTAGATTTAAAGGGGCAGTGCACCGGGAATTTGGTTATTGCCCGGGGACTGGCCCATTTTTAAATCCGGGCCCCTTCCCCGCCGGCCCCCGCCGGATCCTTTGGGGTATATTCCTGGTGAAAATGTTCCAGAGGTTCCCGTCTTTCCTTTTCCCCTGTACCGTCCTTGCTTACGTTTTCCGTCTACGAAACCCTTTCCGCCTGCCCGACCACCTGTTGTCTACCTTACGAACCAGACCGCCTGTCCGACCCCTGCCTGCCCAAGACCACGACCTGCCCGCCTTCCCGTACCTTTTCACCCCGGCCCCACTGCAGGCAAGCCCCGCCAGTGGTATGACCTGGTGGACTCCCGCCGCAGCAATCCATCCCGCTTTGCGGGGGCCTCGGTAAACCGGGACCCATTAGACTCCATCCCTGGGGGGGCTTACCCATCGCCGCGGTGGGCCGTGGGTCCCCTCCAACCTTTAAAACGATAATTTTAAAATAGATAAATGAAGGTTTTTGCACATGGGGAGGGAAAAATCCATTACAGGGTTACAGTTAAATGGAAAAACAGGGTAAAAGTGACATGGGGAAACCCTTGGAATCCTAGTGGCAGTAAACTTTAACGTACACCAATGTCAGCGCAGCTGCCAAGGGTAATAGGATCATGGGGTGTATTAAAAGGGGCATAGAGGCACATTATGAGAACATTATTCTCCCATTATACAAGTCACTAGTTAGACCACACATGGAATATTGTGTACAGTTTTGGGCACCAGTGCACAGGAAAGACATTGTAGAGCTTGACCAGGTACAAAGGGGCAACAAAAAATAATAAAAAGGACTGGGTGGGCTACAATACCCAGAAAGATAGCAAGATTAGGGTTATTTAGTTTAGACAAAAGACGGCTTCGGGGGGACATAATAAATATGTTTAAATACATCAAAGGTCAATATAGAGATCTCTCCCAAGATTTATTTATACCCAGGGCTGTATATAGAACAAGGGGGCATCCTTACGTCTTGAGGAACGAAAGTTTCTACATAAACATAGAAAGGGATTCTTTACTGTAAGAGCAGTGGGACTATGGAATTCTCTGCCAGAGGGACTTGTCATGGTGAATTCAATAACGGCGTTTAAAAATAGATGCATTTCTGGAGCGTAATAATATAACAAGTTATAGTGTCTAGGATTCGGGAGAGGGGTCATTGATCCAGGGATTTTTCCGATTGCCCGATTGGAGTTGGGAAGGAATTTTTCCCTAAAATGAGGACAATTGGCTTCTACCTCATTGGGGGTTTTTGCCTTCCTCTGGATCAACACCTTAGCACAACAGGCTGAACTGGATGGACGTCTTGTCTTTTTTCGGCCTTACAAACTATGAAACTATGAAACACCTGTGCATTCAAAATGTGCAATACACCCCTAGATGGGGTGTTAAATCCAAAATGGGGTGACTTATGGAAGGTTTCACCTGCTCTGCTATTTTGGGGGATTTGCAAATGCGACATGGCACCCACCAACATCTGTATTCCAAAAGCCAAATAGCACTCCCTCCCTTGTACGCCCTGCCATGCACCCAAACAGCAGTTTACATCTACATGTAGGATATTGCTGAACTTGGAAGAAATTGCATGACACAATTTGGGATGCATTTTTCCAGGATTTCTCGTTAAAATTAAACATTTTCAGCTAAAATTGCAGATTGTTGGAAAAAAAAATGTTTTTCCATTTTCGGAGCAAAACGCTAACGAAATTTGTGAAACACCCGTGGGGTCGATATACTCACAACACCCATGGATATATTCCTTAAGGGTGTTGTTTCCAATATGGGTTTTTTTAGGTGAATTTATTAAGTTTTATCACCTTCGTGTGTCCGCAAACCTGAAATAGCGCCCAATTAAAATCATAATGAAAATAAGACCCCAAAGTCTGGTTGGTGCTCCTCCTACTCTGAGGCTTGTGGTTGAGCCAAATAGTGCATTAGGGCCACATATGGGATATCTCTGAAAACATCAGAATCTGGGGAATCAATATTAAAGGGGTTTTCTCGCTACAAAGATCATATCTCTAATGATGGGGATGGTAAAAATACGCACTTTTGCAATTGGTTTGCATTACCTAAGTCACTTAGGATAGCAGATCTGAGCTTTTCTGTACATCTATAGCTATTTCTGCAACAACTGGATGGGACACACCCCCTTTTTCTGTGACTGGCTGACTATGTCATTCAGCCTGTTGGGACATCCCCCCCAGATGGGAAACACCCCCTATGCTGTGATTGGCGGCCTGCACTCTGTGCTTACTCCCCTCTGAGCTGTGTAAATCAAAAGTGAAATTAACTGTCTGAGATGGCTGCTGGCTCTAAACTCATCTCCCAGCTCTAAGGTGAACGATCTGGACAATTACTGACCATCTAGCTGATAGATTCACTCTCCCCTCATATAACACAGTCTTAGACCCTGTGCTCCCCCCATATAACACAGCCTTATACAGTCTGCTCTACCTCCTGCCTAATAACAGAAGTGGAGGGAGGAGGGCAGAGAGCATTTCTCACACTTGCTTCATTAGTTCAGGCTGTATGTATAACTGATTACACCATTACAGTGATCTGGTTATAGCAATACATGGGCTCTGGTTACAAGAAGCTTGTGTAGACTCTAGCTGAGAGTTTGGCAGCCGGGAAAAACACTGAAAAGGGGACTCAGAGCTGATTTGCCCTTTCCCCCCTGCTTCACACAAAAGATGTGTCACAACTTTCGGTGGGGGGAGACTCGCCTCCTGGGGAATATCATGCCGCTGAAGGAGAACTCGCCTTTGGGATTGAAGGGAAACAGATAGACAGCTCAAGCTCTAAAAGCTTCAAACGATAAAACCCCTTTAACCCTTAAAAACCGCCACCGTTTTTTTGGGCTCATCGGTGCGGGCGTTCGTCTGCAGCGATGTCTTTTCCCGTGCTTAGACTTGGGGGTTTTGCGGCCCCCCACTGTCACACAGCCCGACCCAGAGAATTCTCCGAGAGCCCCGGGCGCGGGGGGAACCCCGCAACCCAGGTTTTAACCCTTTGATTGCGGGGGTGCATTACCGAGCGCATCAAGTGTTCCCCGCTCTGTCGGGTGATCGAAACACCGGTACCCACAAGCTTGGGGAACGGCTGCAAGTCAGCTCTGGGAAATAGAGGGCCCCCAAGCTGTCTTGATAAAGCAGTGCCCGGACCACTGTGGGGTTTGCTGATCCTGCCTTGTCAAATACAAAATTTAGAATTTTTAGCATATTGAAAAAATACTAAACATTACAATGAAAAAAAAAAAAAAAAAAAGAAAAACCGTTCCCCTTTTCGGGGGATTTAAAAAAAAAAGTAAAAAACATAAAAATTATAAAAATAAAAAAAAAAAAAATAATAAAATAAAAAAAATTTTTAAAAAAAAAAAATTGGGCTTTATTACACACACAAAAAAACCTACACTTTAATATCCACAGGACCGATAACCTGAAAATTTTAATCTAACAATTATTAAGTGTGAAAGGGGAATTGTGTAAAAAAATTTTAAAAAAAAAAAAAAAAATTTCTGCAATTATTTAAAATGAATTTAATCTTTCCCCCTTAAAAGTACAACTTGTCCCAATAAAAGGGCCTAACAACTGTGTATTGAAAAATAAAAAAATTACAAATGTTGAAAAGCAAGGGGCAAAAAAAATGTTTGGTCATTAAACTTTTTTGGCCCGGGGCTTTAAGGGTTAAGTTGATTTCCCCGGGAAAATCTACCGTGCTCCAGGAAAAAGGTAAAAAAGAAAAAAACTGCAAAAAAAGTGAAATTTGGCGTTCACCTCTACTTTGCTTAATTTTTGTGTACCCTTGGGGTAACAAAATTCCTAAAAGCTTTTTTAAATACTTTTAAACCCCCTTTCCCGCCGACCATTTTGGGCCCTCTGACAAGCCCCAATTTTTTAAATCTTCATTTACTTTATGTGAGAATAACTTTTTACACTTTTACCTTTCCATGGATTCGAGATTGTTTTTCCGTGACCATTGTCTTTGGAAAATAAGAAAATTTTTGGGCCAAAAAAAAATGTTTTATTTTGAAAAATATCAAATTTTCGGAAAAATTAGAAAATTTACCAATTTCAAACTTCAAAAAATTTTGCTGTAAAAGATATTTTCCACTCAAAAAGTTTATAACTTGCCTACCCTAGTCGCTGTAGTTTGGCATCATTTTTTTAAAAAGCTTTTTTTTTTTTTACGACATTAGGGGGTTTAAATTTGTAGTAATTTTCAAATTTTCAAGAAATTTGCAATAAAACATTTTTAGGGACAGTCCAGTTCTAACGTGACTTTGATGACCTGTATGTTAGATACCCCCATAAATGACCTCATCTAAGAAACTACACCCTTAAAGTATTCAAAACCGCATTTAGGAGTTTATTAACCATTAGGTGTTTCACAGGAATTAAAGCAAAGTGGAAGTGAAATTTCAAATTTCACTTTTTTTGCAGAGTTAATATTTTTATACATTTTTGACAAGAATACGGTAAAGGTGATCAGGGAAATGCTATTTAATATTGATTCTCCAGATTCTGCCGTTTTCAGAGATATCCCATATGTGGCCCTAGTGCATTATTTGGCTCAACCACAAGCCCCAGAATAGGAGGAGCACCTACTGGACTCTGGGGTCTCATTTTCATTACGATTTTATTTAGGGGCCATTTCAGGTTTGCGACCACCCTAAGGTTCCAAAACGTAATAAATACCCCTAAAAAGACCCCGTATTGTAAACTACACCCCTTACGGAATATATCCAGAGGTGCAGTGAGTATATCGACCCCACAGGCGTTTCACAAATTTTTTTAGCGTTCGGCTAAAAAATATATTTTTTCCAATAATCTGCAATTTTAGCTGAAAATGTTTAATTTTTACAAGGAATCTTGGAAAAAAGCCCCAAAATTGTGTTACGCAATTTTCTTCCAAGTTCGGCAATACCCTACTTGTGGGTGTAAACTGCTGTTTGGGCGCATGGCAGGGGGTATAAGGGAGGGAGCGCTATTTGGCTTTTGGAGCACAGATATTGGTGGGGCCATGTCGCATCTCCAAAGCCCCCAAAGTACTAGAACAGGTGAAACCTTCCAGAAGTTTCCTCATTTTTGATTCAACACCCCTCTAAGGGTGTATTTTGCATTTTGGGCGCACAGGTGTTCCGTAGTTTTTTTTTTAGCATTGGGCCATTGAAATGGAGGGGGGAAACGCAGTTCCGCCATTGTTTTTGGGCTTCATTTTTACAGTATTCGCCATACGGGATAAATAACAGGATAGCTTTACTATGGGGGTCGGTACAATTACAATGATATAAATTTTATATAGTTTTTTATGTTTTATTACTTTTACACAATAGAAGCGAGTTTTATAAAAAGTTGCGTTTTTATGTTGTCCTATTCTGAAAGCCATAGCTTTCTTAATTTTTGCATATGTTGCTGCTTGTGGGCTTGTTTTTTATGAGATGAGTTGACGTTTTTATGGGTACCATTAAGGGGGGATGTGATGCTTTGATCACTTTTTATTAAGGTTTTTGTGAGGCATTTTGTACAAAATACAGCAATCCTGGTAGTGTTTTTTATTTTTATTTTTTACAGCGGTCACTGTGCAGTATAAATGACATGCTAGTTTTACTAAGCAGGTTGATACGATTACAGCGATACCACATTTGTATATTTTTTTAATGCTTTACTGCTTTTACACAATAAAAACACTTTTATTTGAAAAGAAACACGTTTTTGCATCACCGCAGTCTGAGAGCCATAACTTTTTTTATTTTTCTGTTTATGGAGCTGTATAGGGACTTTTTTTTTGCGGGATGAGTTGACGTTTTTATGGTAACATTTTTGGGGGACAAGACTTTATGTCGCTTTTAATCCGTTTTTGGAAGGCAAGGTGAAGAAAATACTGCTATCCTAGCAGTGTTTTTTATTTTTATTTTTAATAGCGTTCACCATCAGACCCTGACAAGTTAGTTTTACTCTGGGGTTTTTAACGATTAGGGGTTCCCCAATTTTATGTAGTTTTTTTATTTGAAAGCACATTTTTTTGAAAAAGTGTTTTTTTATGTAAAACAAATTTTTTGCACGCTATTTTAATGCCAAAATTTTTTTAATTTTTCCGTAACGACGGAAAGGACTTTTTTTTGGGATGAACTGACTTTTAAATTTGGCATCACTTTGATTTTGTTTGGGTTTTTTGATGACTTTTTACCCCTTTTTTTGTGCGCAGGATGAACAAAAAGAAATTCTGTGATTTTTTTTTTTTTTTTTAGGGCGTTCACCGTGGGGTTAAATTAACGACAGTTTATGGGGGGTCGCTACTCCCGGCATACAAATATGGGTACCCTATTTATTTTTGCTCTTTTGGGGGGCGATTTGGGTTTGTAAAAAAAGGGGGGGTGTACGTTTTTTATTTTCTTTTGTGTTTTTTTTTACTTTTTTACACTTTTTTTTATTTTTTCACCTTTACCTTTTCCCCGGGGGGGGAAATTGCATAACGATCGCAGATCGTTCAAAAAAAAAGGGAAATCAGCATACAGCTTTACTGTAGCTGGTCTCCAGGGCAACTTCGTCCGCTGCCCCCAATGCATTGTGGGCATCGTGAGTCACCAGACAACCTATGCTCTCATTCAGCACCGGGGCTGTGGGGAGGAGATCTCCGGCGCTGAAAACGCCGTTACTGCGCCGGGATTGGGGGCAGCGGACTCCCCCGGCCGTGGGGATGCGGCATGTCCCAGGGGTTAAATATCCCAGTTCCATCCGCTCTTGCGGTCCGCTTGGAGCCGCAAGATCGCCTTGACGTACTCTAGGCTTTTGCGGGAACCCTACCCACATTCCCCGTATGGTACGGCAAATGCGGAAAGGGACTTAAGGGTCTAGTTTTTAAGGGGGGCTTTTTTGGGGGGTATCGAAAAACGGGCCCCTCAAAGCCACATCAGAATGGACTGGTCCCTAAAAAAAAATCTTTTTTGCAAATTTTCTTGAAAATGTGAAAATTATACTAAATTTCAAGCCCAAATTTAAAAAAATTTAAATTGTGCCAACCTACAGTGGAAATAGGAGATCCTTTATAACTTTTTTGAGTAAATAACAATCTGTCTTCCAGCAGAAATGTTTAAACTTTGAAAATGGCAAAATTTTTCCCAAAAATTTTTACAAAATTTTTTTTATTTTTCACAATAAACAAATTTATGGCCAAATTTTTTTACAAACTTAAGCACAATGTACGCGAGAAAAAAACCCAAAATCAATGGATGGTTAAAGTGTCAAAAATTTTTTCTCACGTTATTCTCTAAAGGACACATGTCAATTAAAAAAAAGGGGCTTTCGGGAAGCCAAAAAACGGGTTTGGAGTAGGGGTTTAAAAGGAAACCTGTGGAGGTTTTGCTGCCATTAAAAGGGGATGGGAAAAAAGGGAAAACGCTGACTCTGTGATTATGTTTTATTATTTTAGCAGGGTTTTGAGTAAAAATCAAGAAAAACTGTAAAATAAAAAGCTGTAACCCCGCCCCCATGATTGACAATTTTTTTGTTAACCTGATTTGGGAAAGCTGTCAATCACTATTTGTGGGGGGGTGGGGAACCCTTTTGTCCTAAGGGTTGTCCAGGCCCCAAACTGCCCTAGGGAAACCGGGGGATTTGCCCGATGGGCTGCGGGGGCCGGGGGCGCAGGGGGCCCGGGCCCATCGCCCGCCGTGGGGGCCATTTTCCCCCCCGGGGCCCTGATCCTGGCGGGTCTGTGGAGCGCTACGGGGGCCCCAAAGGTCGCATAGCAACCGGGGCCCCCGTTTCAGGGGTCGACAGGCCCCCCCCCCCCACGGGTGCCCCCGGGTCACCGACCCCCCATCAGATCACGGGCCCCCGCCTCACCCCCCGGTCAAGCCGGGCAGGCTGAACACGGGGTTACTGTCCCGTCTGTTCAGCCCCGGGGCGCAGGGAGGGGGCGCGAGTAACGCATCGCGCCCCGCTCTGCGTCCGGACACTGCGCCCGGGGGCCATCCGGGGGAAAAGGATGGGGAGGTCAGAGAATCAGTAATATTGGTTTTCTTTTTTTTTTATTTTTTTTAAACTACTCCCGGCTCCTATATTTCTGCCGTCTACCCAAAAGGCCTTTCTACCTAATACCAGCCCTGGCTAATTAACCCCTTTGGGTACCTATATGCTGCCCTTTTTACCTAATACCACCCCGGGTACCTATATGTGCTTGTCTATTAACCCCCGGCTAACTATATACCACCGGGTACCTTAAAGCTGCTCTGCTACCATTACCCGCCGGGTAAATATACCACCTTGGCTACCTTTAGCTGGGTCTGTCTACCATATACCCCGCCCCGGCACCTATATGCGTTTTTGGGGTCACCTATATACCACCCTGGGGTAAAATAATACCGCCCTGGGTACCTTAAAGCGCTCTTCTACCTTAAAACCCGTCCGGCTACCCATGACCACCCCGTCTGCCCCAAAACTGCCCTGTCTACCTATAGCTGCTCTGCCCCCATATACCGCCCCCGGCTACCCTTTTGTGCCTGTCCACCTATATACCCCCTGGCTACCCATACACCAGCCCCGTTGCCCAAACTGTCCCCTTTTACCAATTCTGCCGGGCTACCTATTACCAGCCCTGTCTGCCATTAAATGCCCGTTGCCAATACCTGCCCTGTCTCCTATATTTTCCCGCCCTGTTACCCATATACGGGCCCGTCTACCTATATATCCCTGTCTGCCTATATACTGCCCCCGCTCCCCTTTAAATGGCCCCGTTTATAGACCATGCTATAACCGGCCCTCCCGCCATAACTGGCCCTGCCTGCCCATTCTCCCCGCCTCTTTTAGTGGCCCCGCCCGCTTACTACGGGCCCCGCCGCCCACTACTGGCCCTGCCTGCTAATTTGGCCCAAACTGGTTAATTTTCTGGGCCCACCCGGCTAATTAATGGCCCCACCCTGGCGGGTTACTGGGGGCACCCCCCACTACCGGGCTAATGCGGGGGGCAAATTTACGGGGGTGGGCCCCCTGTCTACCTACCAAAAATAATGGGGGAAAGGGCCCTTTTTTACCTACCAAATGGGGGTCTCCCTAATTACATGTACTTATCTACTTTTTAAAATTTCTAATTTTTAGGGTCTAACATACGCTTTTGGGGGAAATTTTAAAATGCCCAAAAAGAGGGGGTTTAAGATGTATTTGTGGTAAATCTACAGGGACGATATGACTGGATAAGAAACTTTCAGCTGTACCGGACAGAGAAAGAAATGGAAGGGAACAACTCATCAGGGAAGACGTCATGGAGGTTTGGGCCAGAAGAAGAAAAGGAGAAAAGAACAACTCCCATCAGAGATGACGCCTCCTGTGAGTCCCTGCTGTCAGGGGTCAATTTTCTTCTGTGTTGAATCAGTGCTGTAATTATGTGATAGTGACCTAACTACTGGGGATGTGATTGGTGGGGTTGTAGGTTATGTTGGTGCTTATGTAGTGTCAGTGTGTGCTTGTCCCTGATTGTAAAGCAAGTGCCCACCTGACTCTGTGATGAGGGGTTTCTCTGCACCACTTTTTCTTTCTTGCTTGTGTGTAGGGGGCTTTCACACGGAGCGACTTTGGTGCATTTTTTTATGCGTTTTTTTGTGCAGATATGTACAGCATTAACTACTCTGCCTTTCTGCACAACACTGCACCAAAAACACATAAAAAATGCACCAAAAATGCTCTGTGTGAAAGCAGCTTTATAGTGTAGTTTATTTTAGAAAGTGGCGAGGTGCGAGAACAAGGGACATTTTGTAAGCGGATATTGTATGTGGGCTGGTGGGAGCTTAGTGCCAGGGCTGATTTTTATTCCCAGTCCGGCCCTGGGTTTGCCTCACTACAAGGATTCCTTTTTATGTTAAAAGGGTTGTCTCCCTACAGAGTTTCAGAGATCTATGAATGAAATAAAGTAACATTACTTCCTGGTCAGACTCCTCCATACAAGCACCATGCAGTCACTCTGTATTCAGCTCTGTGTTTTCAGTTGCTAATTAGTTTAGAAGCTTAGAAGCTCTTTAAACTGCTAGCAGGAGGTTTTATCTGATCTACAAACAAAAGCCTGTAATTAGTTTAGATACAAACAAGCTTTTTACTGCTGGCCAGCACAAAGCTGCCACTACCTATGTGATGACGTCACCCCCTGCTGTCACATAGAACAAACAGCAGGGGCAAAGCTGTATACAGGTCAGTCACTGAGGGAACAGAAACAGCCAGCGAGGTGATAATATTACTTGTAGCATCTTAACAAAATAAGATGGATAAAGGATATATTTGGGAAATGTCTTCATTTAGTGTTCCCTACATTTTGAAAACTATTCTTTGTAGCGAGACAACCCCTTTAAAGATCTTGCAAAAACAAGTCACTTTGCAATATGTGTCCATTAACAGTGTCCTACCTATTCTGAGATATCCCCTCTTGTATGGGCTGCATCAGCTCCTCATGTGACTATAGCTACAGACCTGTTATAGTTCTCTTGATAGGCTGCCAGCACTGGTTGCTATAGCTACAGACCTGGTTTCTACTGCAGCCTAGTAGTAGCTAGTAAACATGCCTCTGAATTCAAAATGAAACCAAGAAAACAGGACTGAGATAAGAAAGATGAATCAATGTAGTGAGACAACTCCTTTAAGGAGATCAGTCATAATTTACTCTGCTTTTTACTCAGAAATCTTGCTCCAAATCATATAGACCTGTAGGTCACAAGCTCAGTTTCCCTCCTCCTATCATATTCTGCTCTCAGATAGGGCAGCATAAAGCACCAGACAGGTTCCCTTTAAGTGAATGTGTCTGAGCTACAATTCCACACATAGCCTATGGAACAAACACCAATTTATAAAGAAAACGACCCAAAATACAAAAATACATATAAACAAAACTTTTTATTAATTTCCAAATGTATAGTAAAAAACACAAAAATACAAAGACCAAATACATATAACTAAAAATGGTGGTGCCACAAAGATACAACCCCAACGCGCGTTGGGGTCTGTCTGTGCCTTCTCTGGGTTGGTATGTGCTCTTACTATGGGTGATTATATGGTGACATAACATTGATTGTTTGCATATTTATATGTATATTTGGTTATGTACTATGTTATTTATTTGATATGATTATGCACCTTATGTATACCACCTAGTGTGGGGTTGTTTCTTTGTAGCACCACCATTTTTAGTTATATGTATTTGGTCTTTGTATTTTTGTGTTTTTTACTATACATTTGGAAATTAATAAAAAGTTTTGTTTATATGTATTTTTGTATTTTTGGTAGTTTTCTTAATATATTGGTGTTGGTTAGAATTTTGGTTTACTACCTTGCTTTATTATGATTTTTCTGATATATTGGCGTTGTTTGACATAGCCTATGGAGAATAGTGGTGCTGTTCCTAAGAAAAAAGACATACAATAAAAATGGTAATAAACAGACAAATCTAATGTAAAACTATTTAATTTACAGAACATTTTATTTTATTTTATTACCATTGTCCTTAACATTGGATATCATTGTCTTCGTCAGAGGTGTGTCTTCTGTCCTAGCGCTTGGGGCCAGTATTATCTGTCGAAAAATGCCAGGCCTTTCTCCAAGACAGAGAAACATCTGTGAAGCTCGTCCCGATGCCATGGTAGCCATAGGCACAGGTGCAAGATTAGCAACCGAAGAATGCCGTTACCAGTTTCAGCAGAGTCGATGGAATTGCACCTCCTTGGCCGAACCAAGTCTCTTTGGACCGGAGCTAAAAGTAGGTACGTGTGAGGTGCCTGACAAATACAATCATCGATTGTATCTTTTCACTATAGATATGAGTCTTACACAAGGGTCAGATTACATACAGATTTCTAGCTACTGGAATTTTATGGCCAAAGGACAACAGAAAAGAGATTTTTCTATATGAAAAAACCAATGCTCTTTTTTCATACATTGATAAAACAGCCAATGGGAGAAAAATATAAAAATGGCGCTTACGCGTTTCAAACTCCAATTAGTTCTTAGTTATAGCTCAGTGTTCTATGACTAAGGACTAACTAAAGTTTGAAACGTGCAAGCTCAATTTTCTGTTTGTCTTTTTGAATCGTTGGCTGTTTTATGGATATATGAAAATAAAGCATTGGATTTTTTATATATACACTACTCACAAAAAGTTAGAGATTTTTGGATTTGGTTGAAATTTCAGGAAGAACATAACATTTTTTTAATTTTTTTTTTTTTTTTTTTTTTTTTTTTTAAAAAGAACTAAATGAGATCATCTCTAGAAGGCACATGTCCAACTGTTCAATGTTTTAGTACTTTTTGCACAAGGAGCTTAATGACAAAATTCATAACAGGTGTTTGATCTCCGAATCGCCCAATAAATTTAGAGGATCAATTTGAATTGGGATTTAAACAGTCTTCCTTATCATGCTGTTCACATTTTTACATTATGAGACCAAAACAAAACCTTACAATTGATCAACAGTATCTCGCCATTATGAGGATTTAAGCATTTACCCTTTACATCAGGATTACTCAAAGTTTACCTCCAACACAGGGGCGTAGCTACAGGGGGTGCAGAGGTAGCAGCCGCTACCGGGCCCAGCAGCCTGAGGGGGCCCAAAAGCCCTCCTGCCACATAAGAAGATACCAGCATTGTAAATGGTACATGGTAACTGGGGGGCCCCATTTCACTTTTCGCACCAGAGCCCAAGAGCTTTAAGTTACGCCTCTGCTCCAACAGAACAATATCTGTTGGAAGTAAATATTGGGAACTACAAATTTCAATGTGAAAGTAGCCCTACGACAACTTTGACTGGTTGTCAGTGATTGGAGGTAAGTAACACAATTTCTTCAAATCCGTTCTCTGCAAAATAGCACTAGACTACCAGGGACTGACTCCAGCACATTCCAGTAGCCCACCAGCGGCCAATACCTTTGAACTCATTTGAGTATATGCACCCCTTTTCTTTTTGAATATAATTCTAGAGCATAAAGCTTTAATCTATTTTAATTATGTTCTATAACTGTTTGTCAATGCAGTTTTACTCTATGAAAATCTGTCTTCATTGTCACTATATTATACTCTAGGTTCCTGTAGATCATTATATACATTTGTATTCATTATCGGTATCAGCAGATATTTTAATCATTTCCTTTTACTGTTAGTGCTAGGAATGCATTAAAGTAGAGAACTAGTAGTGAGTAGTGTTGTGCTTTGGTTTCAGATTCAACCCCATCCGAAACACAGCGAATTTTGCAGACACATGACATTTCATAGGAATCCCAGCCACAGCTGATTAATACCCCTGGTAGGCTGTGGGTTGGGTACCAGACACTGTTCAAATTAGCTGGATTTCAGATTGTGCTGAACCCGAATCTGAAGCACATTAGTAGTAAGGCAACCTTTGGCTTACAACTGGCCTTAGATATCTGATGACTGTCATCTCTAGCTCCACCATAAACATGCCTGTTTGAATCAAAGAAGTACGTGTCATAACAGGACAGCGTTACCATAAGACTTAAAGAGAACCTGTCACATAGTTTATGCCCCCCTTGCTGAGTGCTGTGTCCCTTATTCTGTAAGATACTGTAGTTTTAGAGTATTTAGTGCTCAAATCTGCAGTTTTCAGCCAGAAAAGTCATAGAAAGAGTCATTTGAGGCTAGCCCAGCCCACTTTAACTAATTAACCTATTACTTTGAATAGGTAGAAACACGTGAATAAGCCAGGTGGGTGGGGCTAGCCTTTGGTGGACGGGGCTAACACCTGCTCATGAATAAGATTTGAGCATTAAATGCTCTAAAACTACAGCATCTTACAGAATAAGGGGACACAGCACTGGAAACAGCATGTCTGATACTAGCTTGTGCTGTCCTCAGAAAGGGGGGCATAAACTATGGGACAGGTTCCCTTTAAGCTGGCCATTCACATAACATAGCTGTCAGCTGAACACTCGTACACTGACAGCTATCCCTCCCAACCTCCCCTTCACGCTTACACATTTGGTGTAGAAACGTGGGCATGTGCTCTGAATAATAAATGCAGACTTGTTGTATAATGTTGCCGTGTCGCTATAGAAAGCTGTAGAAGAGTAAAGAAAAAGGCTAACTGACAATATTTGATGCAAAGCTTTCAAGAGTACTAGCTCTCTTTGTCAGACATGATGTTATTTTTCCTAAAAAAAAAAAAAATGGAAAGCTTGTACTCTCCAAAGCTTGCCATAAACTGTACTCGGCCTTTAAATTGTATGTCCTGATTACTTTACTTATTTAGGGTATGTTCACACGATGTGTTGGATCCGTTTTTGGATCCGTTTTGGATCCGAAAAAATGCATTCAAAAGCGCTGCATAAATCGCATCCAACATGCATCCAACACGCAGGTGCGTGTTTGGATGCGTTTTGGCTGTGTCAAAATGGATCAGGAATTGAGACGTCAATTCTTTGAACGGATCTGAAAGACCCATCACAAGACCGATCACTCGTCTGAACGCCAATGCGTGTTTTACATTGAAAGCAAGGTAAATAACACTGCACATTGTTAGATACAATGTTAGCGTGTTTGGTTACCTTTAGGATCCAAGCACACATCTAAAAACGGATCCCAACATGGAGTCAACATGCTGTGTGAACATACCCTTAGGGAGAGGAGAGTAAGCCTCTGCAAGGATGAGTTACCTTCCCTGAACACAAAAGGATTTGGTACATTGAAATTCAAATTCACGATCTTTATTTCCTCCATCATTTGTTGTCAGATGAGAACTGTGAGGCCACCATACACATTAGGCTATGTTCACCCGGCGTAATTGTGGGGCGTAATTACGCCCCACAATTACGCCGGGACTACGGGAGCTCGCGCCGACACCCGTGATTGGGGGGAGGGGGGGGGGTCAGGAGCCCGCCGGCCCCATAGACTTTCATTACTAGCGGCGTGTATTCGCCGCTAGTAATTAACATGTCACTTATTTCCCCTCACGGAGTATTGTCCGAGCGGGGAGAAGAGGAGTAATCCATAGTTCTCTATGAGAACTGCGGATTACCGTAATAACTGGGACGTATCTCACCCCGTATTTTGCGCAGTACAGTGTGAAATAGGGGCCGAAATACGTCCCAGTTTAAGCCATATGAACATAGCCTCAGAATGTCGTCCGACGTCGCTGCATGCGGCAGGTTTGGATGTCATTAGTAATAATGTGTATGGCTAGTTTAAAGGGGCTGTGCAATAGACATTTATCACCTATCCACAGAAGAGGTGATAAATGTTTGATCACTCAGACCCCCACAAATTACTGAAACAAGGTCTCCAAGACCTCTGACCCTTCTTACTAATTTGTGCAGTAGGTAAATCTTTGCATGGAGCAGTGGCTGAAAATGAGCAGTGCTGTTCCATTCAAAGTCTATGGGACTGATGGAGATAGCCGAACGCTGTACTCTTTTAGTTCAGTCGGTTCCATAGTCTTTGAATGGAGCAGCAGTATTCGGCCACTCCTTCATTCAAAGGCTTCCTTGCTGTGCAAGCGCAGTGCAGACGTGTGGTGGGTCTGGGCCCCGTTTAGGCGATAGCTGGGAACCCCAGTGTACAGACATTTATTACCTATCCTGTGGTTACGTAATAAAGGTCTATCGTGGCACAACCCCCTAAAGCTAGTGCTAGCTACACATGGTTTCTGTTATTTCTTACAGGCTACATTATATACAATGATAAGTTACCAGCCTGAATGGGATGTGATGGTTGGGGGCCCTGGTACACATACCAAATGTACCGGAGCATGGCTGGGACATATATATTTATAAGAAATGTATACAATTCCATCATGCTACCGTAATTCACGTCTCTAGTATGAAAATATTCAATAACACATTTTGTTTTATTATCTTCCTCTGTCCAGATATAACAACAAGACAATGATGAAATGTGTTTCCAAATTCCTTTGTCTCCAGGCAGTAAATCCCCAGTGAATGCAGTGTTACAGTGTTTGCATTGGATGGCTGCTTCTCTTCTAGATGTGTTATTTTTTATATCATTCTTTGGGTAACTCTTTACACCATGGTAGCACTAGGGTAGATTCACCCTGTTTTGGATGCTGTTTCTAAGGCGGATTCAGCGTTTAAGCAGCATAAAAAACATGGTTCAAAACAGACTGCATTCTGCCTCAAATTATCAATTGAAAAACATCATCACAGTTCAAACAATGCTGTTTTTCCACAGCATTTTTTTTCAGCACTGAAACTACCCAAAGGCAACGTTCACACGGCTTATTCAAGCCGTAATTGCGAGCCGGATTGCGCTCGCAATTCCGGCTTGAATGGGGCGGGGCGGGGGCGTGGCCCGCCGGCCCCATAGACTTGCATTATCCACGGCGCGTATTGCGCCTGGATAATGTGCAAGTGACTTTCTCCCCACCCGGCGGAGTCGCCTACCGGGGTGGAGCGACGGAATCCACTGTTCTCTATGAGAACTGTGGATTACCGTAACTACTGCGACGGATTGGCGCCGTACTGCAGCGCAAATCCGGCGCGCAGTACGGCGCCAATCCGCGGCGAAATAAGTCGTGTGAACGGCCCCAAAGGATATGTTCACACGTCGATCAGAAAAGTCAGATATGGTTCCACCGTGGTTTCCTTGGTTTTTCACCTCAGATTCTGACGTGGGTTTGCTCACTAACCGGTGTGTTCCTCCCCCACTAAGCTCAAAAGAATGAACATGTTCACGCACTGTCTAAACTACAACACTGACTGGCCAATCAAAGGAATGGCCGTTTGATTGCATATGGACTTTGACAAGGAAATCAACGCAGAATCTGCTTTGAAATCCTTGTTAGGATATGTTTACACGGCTTATTTTGGGGTGCATTTCACGGCGTACTCCGCTTAATGCGTGGGGAAATGCGCCCCATAATTACGGTAATCCATAGCTCTTATAGAGAACTATGGATTACGCCTCGTCCCCACGCGCTTACAATACTGTCGTATTGTACGTGCGGGGAGTTAAGTTACGTGTCAATTATTTGCGGCGAATACGCGCCACGAGTAATGCATGTCTATTGGGCCGGCGGGCTGCCGCCCCCCCCCCCCCCCCCGCCGTGCCACGGGAATATGCGCATATTGGCGCAAGCTCCCGAAACACACGATGTACTGCTGCGCAGTGCAACGTGTGAACAGACTCTTAAAACCCACTGTGTCAAAAGACTCATAGAAATAAATAAAGAGTAGAAAAACAGCTTTCAATAAACAACATCCAAACCCATGCTGGAAAACCTGTGTCTGAATCCAACTGCAAACTTCCTCAAAACAGCCAGCAAAAAGTGTCCAAAAATCACATCACAACAATCATGAAAAACAGCTTTAAAATCACGTCCCAAATTGCAATTCTGCTTCCCAAGCTTTCGTTGAATCAGCGCCAGACTTGGATTCTACGCTGTTTCAGTACTGAAAAGCCATTGTGTGGACAAATCCTAATTCTAAGTGGATCGTTGGCGCTACCGTACTCCTGTCTGTAGGTACCAGATGTAGCCTTTGAGTACAGTATGTTGCGAGCGCTACAATTTAGAACAACTCAGGGGTGCATCCAATACTAGTTCTGGGCCATACTGGAGTAATAGTCAAGAGCTGTGGCATGGTCATAAGCATAGGGCATGCATCTTAAAGCTGTGTTATGGCCTGAAGCTATATGCTTTTATGATTGAAACACTCATATGCACAGGATGGTAGAAAAGTGTCTAATCGCTAGTGTTCCCACCCACCGATCAAGATAATAGGGTCATGTACCCTGCTTGTAAGGAGCAGCGTTTCGGCATGCAAACTGCCTCATTCAATGTATAGAGGACTGCTAGATATACATAAGTATAGTGCCATTCACTTAAAATTAGAAGTGTGCATGCTTGACCGTCATATCATTCAAATAGGACAGGGCTGTCAATATACTTACATTGAGGGTGACATCGATATTATGGTAGCCCTTTAAGGGCCGGGGAGGGCCTTGGAGGGTGGCTAGGGTGCCTGAGTAGAACTGTCAGCGTTGTGCCACTGCCTGTGAGTTGCTGAACAGAGTGTTGTGGAGCTCCGAATCCAAAAAAAGCACTGGCTGGGTCTTCTGGGGAAAGTGGAAAACCAGTTCCTCTGTGTCCGGATCTTGTCCTTCCCTGCTCGCTGTGTCTAAGCTTTTGCAGGCCACATAAAATGAAGTGGCGGGCCGTGGATCATGTGTGTTATATCCTGTGGATATGTTATAAATGTTGATTGTAGGACAGCTATTTTAGTGCCCCTAAATGGTAGCTGGCCATTTTTATTGAGGCTTCCAAAGGGCAGCAAACTGGCCACCCTGCGACACATTTCACACATCAAAATGAGAGGAAATCCTTGAAGCAGTTGTCCGGTTCAAATAAAAATTAAATAAGTCTTCTGGTGCCAAATAAATATATAAATAAAAAAAAATCTATACTCACCTATCATCTTCCTCCACTCCTCAGCACTGACTCTCCCCAGTCTTCTGTTTACCTTCGCTCCTCTTCTGAGCCGGACGTGCAGCCCCTCATTAGCCGCAGAAGTCACATGCCATTGGCTGACATCACTGCTTGGTGTGCTTTCGTTTGAACAATGATGTCAGCCAATTGCACGTGAACAGTGCAGCCAATCAGCAGCTATGACTTTCTATTTGACAGAAGATTGGAAGAACACAGGAGACTGGTGGAGGGTGAGGATGGTACATCACTGGATCCAAGGTGACAGGACAGATGGGTATACGTTTTTATTATTTTCTAGTGGCAGCAGAATTAAAAAAATTGTGCTGAACAATTCCTTTAAATGTAAATTTTGCATTGCTAACAAACTAGATTAATAGGGGCTTTCATTTGGGTATTTGAAGTTCCTTTATCTTGACTACTACTCCAAGTGGGTATATGATATACACTGACGGACAAGCCCGCAGAGGGGCGTTTGCACCCCCTATGGGTACTCATCGGTATGGGTATAAAACCATATAAAATCCTCATTGGACACAATTTCCCATACATTTAAACAGTTGAATCACTCATTAATGAATTCCTTTAATATTAATTACATTGCGTCAGTGAAGTCTTAAGGGGATGATAAGAATTCTGTCCTTGATTAAATGAATCTTGATGACAGCTGCGATCACTGATAGTGCTATCTTCATAATGTGATCTACTTGCACAGACTTGTGAAATAAAATAATTTCCATGCATTTGTATCTAAAATCAAATTATACTTGAGATAATAATGAAAGCAATGTTGTAAAAAAGAAAAAAATAATTTTATTTTTATTTCCTGCTACACATATAGCACCAACATATTCTGCAGCGCTGTATGGAGATTGTCCATACAATCTTATTTCCCCATCTCAGACAGCAAGAGCTAATTTTCATAGAAACCCATTAACATATAAGTATGGGGTGTTAAAGGACAACGGAGTACCCAGGGAAAACCCATGTAAAGATGGGAGAACATATAAACTCCTAGTAGATATTGCCCCTCATGGGATTCAAACCTGGAACTTCAGTGACACACCGACACAGTGTTAACCAATGTGTGACTGCTGCTAACCCTAATATCCCACTCCCTATACATTTTCCATAAAGTAAACCATAGAAAAAAACATGCAGAAAAACTCAATTTTAACAAAAATTCTTTATTTTCTATTGACAGGCTGCCGGGAAATGGCCTTTTACTATGCCATCCTTTCTGCTGGTATTGCCCATGCCATTACCAATGCCTGCAGTCATGGCAACCTGACCTATTGTGGTTGTGACCGGGATAAACATGGAAACCAAGACCGTGATAAAGGATGGAGATGGGGAGGGTGCTCAGCTGATGTGAAACATGGTATACGCTTGTCCAAAGAGTTTCTGGATGCCAGGGAGGTTAAGCGCAATGCTCGTACTCTCATGAACCTGCACAACAACCTGGTGGGGAGAAAGGTATTATAACAAATATTTGAAGAATTAAAATTTTTTTAAACCCCTGAAAAAGGTTCTGTGGAGTCCCCTGACCAAAATTGTCTCCCATCTATGGCTCCTAGGCTGTTTCAATACTTCAACTCTCAGCCTTCCAGGTTGGTCAAACAGACAGTTGTAGTGTTGCAATCTAGGGAGAACAAAACGAGTTGCTCAGCTGCATGGGGCCAGGTGAAGAAAGCCCCATACTTCAGGATGTTTAGTTAAGTGAGGTAGGACTAAATACTTTCTGCTGCCAGATTGCCTCCCTGTAACTAGTGCTGGGCATTGGCTCAGATATGGGGCTAGATTTTGATTTTGCATTGGCTAGTCTTTGATTTTACATGTGGAGATATGGGGCTAACCTTTGATTTTGGGAATATTGGACTAGACTTTTTTCTTTTTTTTTTTGCCTGGCAAGGATATGGAGCTAGCTTATGATTTTGCATTAGTGGGGATATGGGGCTAGACTTTGATTCTGCTTTGGCTATGCAATTGAGCTAGCCTTTGATCTTGCATTAGTGGGGATATAGGCTAGACTAATTTTGGACTGACTAGGATTTGGGGCTAGCCTTTGATTTTGCATTTGCTAGTATACGAGTCCTGCCTTTAATTTTGAATTAGTGCGGATTTGGGGCTAGCCTTTGATTTTGCATTAGTAAAGATACGGACTAGCGTTTGATTTTGATTTTGCATTAGTGAGGATTTGGGCTAGCCTTTCATTGTGCATTAGTAAAGATATGAGCTAGCCTTTAATTTTGCATTAGTAAAGATATGGGCTAGCCTTTGATTTTGCATTAGTGAGGATTTGGGGCTAGCTTTTGAGTTTGTAATGGTAAACTAGCACACACAATTATGTAATGGGAATAACTGGCATACTTAAAATCTGGGACTAGAGATTTTAGTCAATTATCCACTAGACCCTTTGAGAGATAGAATGCATTACTGCTGCTTGTTATGCCTTTCTAATATATTAAACTAACATGCACTATTTTAGCAGCAGTATTACCACAACAAAGCATAGTGCTGCCCAAAGCAACCTATCTGGATTGTGCTTAGTTACAAGGCTGTGTTTACCAGCAAATCTGCACCAAATCATATGGCTCTGTTGTAGAATTACTACTGTAGATCTAAGTGTGTATTGTGGTAATGTATAAAAAAACTATGGGCAAGGTGTATGAACGTTGCCGCTGACAGGCCATTTCTAAATCTCTTTAAAGCAGTGTAGAATACACCAGAATGTATAAACCTGTTCTTCTGCAGATCATGTATACAGACGCATTGTATTGCCAATACAACAACTCAGGCTCAGACAGATCATCTTCAACCTGGTCTGGCTGCTCTAACTGTTATGCACCTAGGTTTTGCATCAAAGAATCATAAATGTGTCGAATTCTACAAATGTGGTGCGACACCCCCAGAATGAACCAAATCTTTGTCAAAACGTGACATGCCGGCGCTTATCGCACCAAAGTTTTGAGTGCGGCTGTTCATACTGTACATCTATAGAACAGGTTTACTACTGCTTTTTGACGGCATAAAACTGGCGCAGCCCCTTTCATACATGTTGCCCTATGTATTTGCTGTTGCAAATTTTCCTGCAGATATGGTTTCCGCAAAAAATAAATATTTATTGCAGATTTTGTCTTCCTCATTAAAGTGGAAGACAATTAAATTTGCATACAGACAATTAGATTTGCATACAGATTTTTTCTGCAGCATGTGAAAAATATTCTTAAAATCTCATCCATGTTGCTGGTACCGGAAGAGTTTGAAGATTTTCCACAAATAAATCTGTTGTAGAAAATCCTTAACAATCCACATCCTGTTGAAAGCACCCTCAAAGGGATTTTGAAAGCAAGAGGAGAGCTTGAAAACCGCAAGGAATTAAAACAGGAAGTGTACTGGAAAATTGTGCATCTTTTCGTTATATAAAGAATGTGGTGATTGCTAAACATGAAAGTCTGAAAGTTTCCCCAGTAAATAATAACATGAAAAAGTCTGCTTATACCATATTTTTTTATTTAAAGGGTTTTAGTTATAAATTTTAACTTCACAATAAGGGAATGGTCCCTCGTTTGGGATCCTTTTTTATTAGCTTCAGTGGCTACAAAGAGTGTCTCTGGTAGTGGAGGACCCAACACATTTGTACATTATGCACATATCTCCTGTGGGGGCACTGCTAGAAAACTGAACAGGTTCCCCCACTGATTATAGCTGATTGCTTGGGTACTTTGCAGTAGGACACCTTGTGGTCATCAGGGAACCCTTCTAGGTATTATTAAACATGGAGAACTCCTTTAAAGGGAACCTGTCAAATTCAACATGCTATTTGATCTGCTGGTAACAAGTTTTAGAACAGAAGGAGCTGATCAGATTGATATCTAATTTAGTTTGAAAAGATTTAGTAGAACTTGTAAGTTATTTATTTAATTTACTGCTTATTTTGGCTTAAGGAGTCCAGTGTTCGGTCTTATCATTGATTTGACAGCCATCTCTGTGCACACTCATACAGGAAAGACTGTCAATCACTGATAAAACCCACTGGACTCCTTAACCCAGAATAAGCAGGGATTTAAATGAATAAAATACAAGTTCTACTGAATCTTTCCCCACAGAACAATATATCAATCTGCTCAGCTCCTCCTGTTCTATAACATGCTGCCCGCAGATCAGATAGTGTGTTCAATGTGACCGGTTCCCTTTAAGGTCTTATCCACAGTTAAGTCAATAATAAACCTCTTTCAAGTAAATTGTTAATTTCTTATTTCTTCTTCTGTTCATCACCTCCAGCTCTTAGAGAAGAACGTTCGCTTGGAGTGCAAGTGTCATGGCGTCTCAGGCTCTTGTACAGTGAAAACATGCTGGGTCACTTTGCCTCATTTCAGAGAGGTGGGCTACATGCTGAAGGACAGGTACAAGGCAGCAGTAATGGTTGAACCAATGCGGGGAAGACGTCAACAACTCCCAACATTTCTTAAGCTTAAAAATCCTCAAAGCTACAACAAGCCGACAGAGACCGAACTCGTGTATATAGACAACTCTCCTAACTTCTGTGAGAGAGACAATACCACAGGAAGCATGGGAACACATGGACGTCTGTGTAACCGGACGTCCTCTCTGTCTGACAGCTGTGAGCTCTTATGCTGTGGTCAGGGGTATAAGACTTTTCAGTATATACACACATGGCAATGCCACTGCAAATTTCACTGGTGCTGCCACGTCACATGCAATACATGCAGTGAAAGGACGCAAGCCTACACATGCAACTGAGAAAACTCTACGACACTGGTCCAGTGGGCAAATGGGGCCCATCTTGTTCATGTTAGAGCTAACAGCTTGGATTGCTTTGTGATGCTGCAAATTTTTCTTCATATAGTCAAGTCACTGAATGGAGAAGACATTAAACTGCCAAGATGAGATGGACAGGAGTCATGGAACCACTGAGCTGCAGAGAGTTAATGACCCAATTGTACACAGTTATAGGCGTTGGGCTGTCGTGGTCAGCTGCCCCAACTCATGTTCTTAGTAGCCAACCACTGAATCACTTACTCTTTAAATAGCTGTGTTTTTGCTGTAAACTTTTCCAATGGGAATGGTGGTCATTGCAACTTGAAGATCTCAGTAACACTTTAAATCCTGACTTGAATGAACATACTAAGAAGATACAGGGTTCATATGGATTTATTCATTTGCATCACAGATAAGAGACTCCAACCGACATATCTGATATGGTAGGGTACCTACATATTGGTGCTATGTCTATTGTCAATATGGAAGCTACCAGATGCTATTGGGTGTCTTAGAGGGGGCCACCTCCTGAGAGTTTCCAGCCCATCCTGGCTCATTTATTTAAATGGCCAACCTGTAATACTGCTTTTCTCCTAAAATGGCAGTGATAGGAAAAGTATGACTTGCCACAAAGCCCACTCCATGATAACGGTCTATTACTGGAGGTGCTAGACCCATGATCAGTTGATAGCTGAGATGGCGTCCTCTAAAGAAGGTTGTTTCTTAATTTTTTTTCATTCCTGTCCTCATATGATGCTTATATGTTATGTTTTCAGAACAACACAAAAGACCAGAGTAACATTATTGAATAGTAAATGAAAGGGATATTCCTAGGACCAATCTGTTGTCAGGACCCACCTGTTCTGATTCAGTAGTGTGAAACGTTCACAGTCAATAGGGTGCCGTCCACCCACTGTTAAGGGGGCCTGCAGAAAAGCTCTGTTTAAGTGAATGGGCCAGGCTGCAGTTTCCTGCGCAGCTAAGTTTTTGGGAATGGCGAAAGGCAGGCAAAAAAGTGAAGGGGCCCAGTGCTAAATCAGTTGATGAGTTTAAAATACCCCGTAAATGAAAATTCAGCTTTTGACTAGTTTCAACCAGTACTCAAACGTACCTTTTGGTTTCAGAAATTAGAAAAAGTGTCTGTAATTTTGTGTCTGGTATTGCAGCTCAGCTCAGTGCAATTGATAAGTGAATGGAACTGAGCCAGAGATCACAAGAGCTCATATGGCCAACATGGTGTAAAGACAGATTTGTTTTATAGCCTTCTTCAGCAGCAGATCACTAATAAAGATTACAAATGTTTTATAATGTGTTGGTTGTCATGCCAGTGTCATATACTCGTGGTATTAGACTTGCGATGTCTGTGACAGTGTTTTTTAATTTTGTCTTTTTTTTAAAAAAAAAAAACTCATGTAGTGTTTAGATAGAGATGTTTCTGACTGGATCTGATTTCAGAATTTTTATAATGAGAGGAGCTATCTGCTTAGAATTATTCCCATCTGGTAATGTGATGAAATATCATCAGAATACACCAACAAATTATAATCAGAGGGTGTCTGACTCTTAAAAACGCAGCTGGGTTTCCTGGACTTATTGCTCCGAGTAGGTTCCCAAGTCAGTAAGTCGAGACATCTCTCGTTGGAGGACCACACACTCTGCATTATATTGGGAACCCATTAATTTAACTGATTAAGAGGTAGTGCTCCACTTCCCCTGTGGTGGCGCTGTAGGAGTATCAAAGACTTACTTCCCGGTTCCTATGTAGATCATCCCTGTTTTCCACTAGTGAACACCCTGTGATCTATTTCTTTTCTAGGGACTCTTTGACTAAAAAACGTTTTTACAAAGTGGACAACCTGTTTAAACTGTACCCATTACTTAAAAAAAAAATTTTTTTAGAGCAAAATGAGCTGTACAGATTAAACTATAAGTTATGGGGAAACGATTCAGGACATCTAGAAATTTATTCATTTAAAGCTCTGTTCATTCTGGGCCAAAGAGTCTAAAGGGTGGTCCTATTAATTGGTTGACAGCTCTCTCTATGCACACCTATACAAGGACTCTGTCAATTACTGAGGTGGACCACCCACTGGACTCCTAAGCCTAGAATGTTCAGAGGTTTGAATAAATGAGTAAAGTTCTACTGAATATTTTCCCACAAAAATATTTATCAATCCGCTCAGCATCATCTCCTGCTCTATAACCTGATGCAGATAGCACTGTATTTTCAATGTGACGGGTTCCCGTTTTCTTAACCCCATTCTTGTTAGTAGCACCATTGCTTAGTAATTTCCTTTTGTTAAAAATATTTAATATAGAATTAAAGGTTTCTAAACGAAAGATTTTCTCAGTTGTTGCTCAGTATTGAGGGTCCCCAAACAAGGGTGACAATGGTGTTCTCAACACTTTTTTCACCGACTTTCTTACCAGCCAACCTTCACCATGGGTTTCTACAGAACTACCCAGTACTGCAATCAGGTAAGCATTGCTTTTTAATTACATAGTTACATAGTTTGTAAGGCCGAAAAAAGACATACGTCCTTCCAGTTCAGCCTATTTTGCTAAAGTGTTGATCCAGAGGAAGGCAAAAAACCCCATAAGGTAGAAGCCAATTGTCTTCATTTTAGGGAAAAAATTCCTTCCCGACTGCAATCTGGTAATCAGAATAAATCCCTGGATTAATGCTCCTTCTCCAGAATCCTGGTCACTATAACTTGTTATATTATTACACTCTAGAAATGCATCAAGATCCTTTTTGAACTCTGTTATTGAATTCACCATGACAAGTTCCTCTGGCAGAGAGTTCCACTGTCTCACTGCTCTAACAGTAAAGAATCACTTTCTATGTTTATGTAGAAACTTTCTTTCCTCAAGACTTGGGGATGCCCTCTTATTTTTGATAGGGCTTGTTCACACAACGTTTTTGTGATCCGTTTTACAGATCCGCAAAACGGATCTAACAATTGTCAGTGTGATTAACATTGAGTTCAATGGCAAAAGCGCATTGCTGTTCTCACGGGAGATCGGCGATGCGCTTTTGAGGGCTCTCCTGCACTGCGCTTTTCGCATCCGCTTTAAGAATTGACATGTCAATTCTTATTGCGGTTTACGCAAGTGAAAGCCCATAGGAGATAATGGAGTCCGCTTTGGAGATTTTTCCCCTTTGAAGCCACTCTTGCCTCTCACCCAGCCAACCAGTACTGCACTGACGAGGGGCAAATACCCCGAAACAGCTGTCTGTAGTTGAACTTAACTGGTTTGGCTCAAATCCCTTTCACATTGCTAGGCTCCTGCGAGCCACATGTGAACTGAGGATAACTGCATCCAATAGAGTGCGCTGTGGAGCTCCTCAGCTCTTTTCCTATAAGCCTTTGCTTTATGCAAAACAATCAGTGAGATCTGAATGGCAAGTAAACCCTCACACTGACCAATTTATTGGTTCCTCTCCTCAAGAAGAGATTTTTCCCCTTTAGAACTAACTTCCTCATAGAATCTGATGAGATTAGTTTGACAGGACCGATCCTTCATAAACCCATGCTGGAACGGCGTTATACACTTATTTTCAGTGAGATACTCCAGGATAGCATCTCTTAGAAAACCTTCAAACATTTTACCCAACAACAGCAGTTAAACTTACCGGCCTATAGTTTCCAGGATCACTTTTTGACCCCTTTTTAAATATTGGCACCACATTTGCTATGCGCCAATCCTTTGGGACATACCCCGTTATTATACAGTCCATAAATATTAAGAATAGGGGCCTATCTATGACATCACTTAACTCTCTTAGGACACGTGGGTGTATATCATCAGGGCTTGGTGATTTGTCTATTTTAAACTTCTTAAGACAGAGCTGCACTTCTTCCTGGGTTAGACAAGAAACATTTAAGTTGGAATTTATCTCATCCATCAGCTCATCAACAGAAAGGTCATCCTCCTCCGCCTCGGTAAATACAGTGGAGAATTTTTTTTAAATAGGTTTGCTTTTTTCTCATCGCCCTCCATAATATCTCCCTCAGTACTTCAAAGGGCCAACATTTTCTGTTTTAATCTTTTAACTATTTATAGAGTTAAAAATTGAATTGTGATCTACAAGATTTTCCTTAATTTCATGGTTGGATCACCCCTAAGTACCAGTCCTGGCCAACCATGGATCTTAGTTTATAAAGCCTCACATAGGAGTCTATCAGCAAATAGATCTCCCATCCTGGTGGAAACCCAAAGGGCGACATGTATGATCGGGCTTTTCGCCTGTTTTCAGGCGTAAACTGTGCCTCACTGTGCCGGCTCCGCTGTTGGACGCAGGAATGCGCTGTTAGGCGCAAGCTTCGTCACTTTCGTATGTGCCTAACATGAATGGGCGTTCTGTGGGCGTCCTGGGGCGGGACGCACCACATTCGAAATCTCCGATGCATGTATGAATGCGGCTCGGCAAAGTGAGGTGCATTAGAGCTCCGACAGGCAGACCAATTTCAATGTGGTCTGTCTGTCGGAAGCGTCTAAGTTTGCCCCGCATGTATGAACGCACTTCGGCGCCGACATACATCAGGGCGCAGTTTTCACAGAAAAAAAACGTGAAAACAGGCGCTTCGATGCGCCGATCTTTATACATGTCCCCCAAAATGTTTATTGATCTCTACCAGTTACCATCTAGTGCAGAGGTGTCAACTCATTTTTAGAGAGGGTTATATAAGTGTTATGGAAGGTATTAGGGGAAATGTCTATTTCACCCACAAGATGGCGCCTGTGTACAGGCACACACTGTTGTGTCAAGAAGTAATCTAAAAACAAAATGGCCACTGGCCTTAACTATTTTGGCTCTCTGAGACAACGGGGGCCTGTATTAGTCAAAGGTATAGATAAGAAGAACCAATAAAGAGGGTGGATGTACAGTATTTCACATGTTGCCTCTGGAATGTTTATCTATGGTTGTCTATATATATATCTATCTGTGTTTTGTAATAAAGAGACAGAGAATTCATTAGACTGCAGGCTGTCAGTTTGTGATTTCTTTCTCTGGCATGTGTCTTTCAATATACTGATTTGACCCTCCACTAGGACATCGAGCCCCTTTGTGGTTCCGTCTACAACATAAGCATTATGATTGCCCTTTAAAGGGCCTTGGAGAGTGGCTAAGGTGCCTGGATAAGACTGTCAAAGCTGTGCCATCACCAGTGAATTGCTGAACACAGTGGTGTAGAGCTGTGTTGCAGAGCTCAGAATCCAACATGATGCCCGTCCCCTGTGGTGGAGCTGCTGCTTCTGACGAATGCTGCCTCTGTCTTTTGTGGACAGTGTATAACCAGTCTTACTACCATGTCCATCCCTGCTCACTGTCTAAATGCTCACAAGTCATGTAAAATGACATGATCACACATGAACTAGGAGGCCGGTTACAGGACTCTTTACCTGAAAATGCTTCCTTTTATACAAGACTACACAAACTTGACTTTTTTTTTTTTCTAGAAATGGCGCCTTATCTCCCCACAGGTTGTATGTGGTATTGTTGCTCAGTTCCATAAAATGTAATGGATATAGGTTGTGATACCAGACACAACCTATGGACATGTGAGGCAGCCATGGTTTTCTTATACCACTTTATGACTGCAATCATGAACGCATAAGAGTAATTATATCAGAAATTGGCAATCAGTAAGTCAATTATTGAGGGTTATTGAACTCTATGGATTTTTGGCCTCACAGTCTGAGTTTTTTTTGGGAGTCTTGGTCTGGATGACGCCTGCTTACTATGAATCCCGCAGGGAAAACACAGCACACCTGGGCGATGAGGTCAGCACCTGCTTTTTCCACATTAGCAGGATGATATGTGGAATAGTATGGAGCAGCAGAAAGCTGGCTGTCATTCATACAGATTGACTTGATGAACAACAAGCCTGGGCAGAGTGAACGTTCTGCAGCCAAGGACTTAGAACAAGACGGGGCGTCTGCTTCCTTGTGCACCCTCGGGGGCAAAATCTCAGACACAGAAAGGAGGACACATACTATAGTACTGCTTCTCAACAAGGGCCCTCACGTCGACTCACTTTATGTGCAGCGGATGCTTGACCCTCGGAAGGATAGGCTTACTGTACCAGACTTTCTTTTTCTATGTCATAGCCATTAAACATTGCATTTCTCAACTTTAAAAAAACACACCGTAAAAACGCACATTTTTTTTTAGAATTCAAAGGTTTTTATAATTAACTTAAATTTTGGAGCACACATGAAATTTGGGTTAATTAAAAAAACACATATGTGCTGCATATGTTTGTGATGCATTTAAAAACACATTGGGCCTAATTTATGAACACTAGCAGGTAGACTGTTTTTCTTGCCCGAAGCAACCAATCAGAGCTCAGCTTTAATTTCATAGGGAATGTTCACACGGTGTCTTTGTGCTGCAATATGCCCCGAATTACGCCCCGCAAATACTGTAACTCATCACTGTCATTGTGAGCTATGACAACCTGCAGTTTTCCCCAATGCATATTACGCGCCGGGAGAAAGAAGTGACATGTTACTACTTCCAGGAAAAGTTAATGTCTTTGGGGGCCGGCACAGACCGTTTTAGATATACACGCTGGCCAGCCCCTACAGTTGAAACCAGAAGTTTACATCCTGTCACGGATGCCCCTGCGACCCTCGTCCCGGGTCGCAGGCGCATCCGTGCCCCGACGCCGAGCGGCGCCCCGTCCCACACGTCGGGTCCGGGGTCCGCTCACCCCCATGTCAGCGCCGGCGGTCACTTACCCGGCCACGCTCCTGCTCTGTCCGCCTCTGTCCCGCGGCACGCGCGGCCCCGTTCCTTAGGGCATGCGCGAGCCGGCAGTGTGAGATTTAGAGGGACAGTGCACCGGTAATTGGTCATTGCCGGGCACTGTTCCTATTTAAGTCCGGCCTCTTCCTGGCAGCCTTGCCGGATCTTTAGTGCTCATGCCTACTGTGAAAGCGTTCCAGAAAGCCTTGTCTTGTCTACCTGTGTACCGTACCCATTGCTCACGTTTACCGACCACAAATCTTGCCGCCTGCCCTGACCTTCTGCCTGTCCGCCTACCATTGGCCGCCACCACAAGCAAGTCCCGCCAGTGGAAGCGACCTGGTAGATTCCCGCCGCAGCAAGTCCATCCCGCTTTGCGGCGGGCTCTGGTGAATACCGGGACCTACTTAGATTCCGCTCCCTGGTGTGGGCTTCCACCATCGCTTGCGGTGGTCCAGTGGATCCACTACCAGACCGTTACAGTAAGATCCGGCCATGGATCCCGCCAAGGTGTCCTTGCCGAGCGTCGCCAACATCACCACCGTCGTGGTCAAGCAATTTCAAACAGATCGCGCAGCAAGCACAGCAGCTCGAGTAGCTCTCCTCCATGATGCAGCAGCCACTCAGCAGCAGCAGTCGGCTGCAGTGGTTCCTCCCATGGCAGTCGCTCCAGTCGGCCCCAAACTTCGTTGTCCATGCCGACTAAGTTTGACGGGGATCCCAAGGCCTGCAGGGGCTTAATCGCCCAGTGCTCTCTTCATGTGGAACTAATGGCTGGTCAGTTCCCTTCAGAAAGATCCAAGGTGGCCTTCGTGGTCAGTCTCCTCTCTGGAAAAGCCCTGGCCTGGGCGACTCCACTCTGGGACCGAGGTGATCCGGTCACAGCTGATCTGGTGACATTTCTACAGGAATTCCGTAGTGTCTTCGAAGAGCCTGCCCGTGCTTCATCTGCTGAAACTGCCCTGTTGAACCTGTAACACTAGCATCGGAGTTGGCTTGGAACAATGCAGCATTGTGCGCCACGTTCAAGAAAGGCCTCTCCAGCCAGATTAAGGATGCTCTCACCGCCCGGGACCCTGCGTCTTCATTAAGCGAGCTCATCCACTTGGCAAACCGGATTGATATCCGTTTCACAGAGAGACGTGAGGAGCTCCGCCAAGAGCAAGAAAGTCCGAACACGCTGTTTACCTCGTCTGGCACCAGTGTTTCTACGGCCTCCACTGCCTCCTTCCCAGCCAGCCATGGAAGAAGCCATGCAAGAGGATAGAGCCCACCTGACTCCGCAGGAACTTAACCGACGGCATAAGGAAAACCTATGTCTCTACTGCGGCAGCCCTGAACATCTCCTCAGGAATTGCCTGCTCCGTCCACAGCGTCCGGGGGGAACAAACACACCTAGGCTACGTGAGAGAGCCGTCGCTAAGGGTGTGCAGTCTCTCTCCTTCTCTAAATATACCCGTCCTGGTCAGCACTGAAGCCGGGACCCACTTTCAAGCCTCAGCATTCTTGGACTCCGGTTCGGCTGGAAACTTCTTGGACGCTGCCCTGGTGTCTCAACACAATCTTCCTGTGGTTCTCCTGGAGAAACCTCTGTCCATCTCCTCCGTCAGTGGGGAGATCCTCAGCAATCCAGTCCGTTACCGTACGAAGCCATTGTCCCTTCAAGTAGGGGCACTTCATAAAGAGAGACTGTCGTTCTATGTGTTACCCCGGTCTTCCTCGCCCATCCTATTGGGTCCTCTGTGGCTGCAGCGCCATGCCCCGGTGCTTGACTGGCAGACGGGCGAAGTCTTGCGATGGGGCCTAGAGTGTCGGTCTCGCTGTTTGGTGGCACCTCGCCCGGTGCCTACCGCTTCTCCGGTACCAGCTAAACCTCTAGCGGGCCTTCCCGCGCCATATCAGGAGTATGCTGATGTCTTCTCCGAGAAGCAGGCGGAGACCTTGCCGCCACATCGCCCTTATGATTGCCCGATTGATCTGCTGCCCGGTACCAGCCCTCCTCGGGGCAGAGTCTACCCCTTATCCGTTCCTGAGACACAAGCCATGTCAGAGTACATTCGTGAGAATCTCCAGAAGGGGTTTATACGGAAGTCCTCCTCTCCCGCGGGGGCGGGATTCTTCTTCGTAGAAAAGAAGGACGGTACCTTACGACCCTGCATCGACTACCGGGGCCTGAACAAGATCACGGTGAAGAACCGGTACCCTCTGCCGTTGATCACGGAGCTATTTGACCGTCTGCGGGGTGCAAGGATCTTCTCCAAGCTGGATTTAAGAGGGGCCTACAATTTGGTCCGAATCCGCAAGGGCGATGAATGGAAGACGGCCTTCAACACCAGGGACGGCCACTTTGAGTACCTGGTGATGCCGTTCGGACTGTGTAATGCGCCTGCCGTCTTCCAGGACCTCGTGAATGACATCTTCAGAGATCTCCTCTACACCTGCGTAGTGGTCTATCTGGACGATATATTGGTGTACTCTCCTGACCTCGAGACCCACCATAGCCATGTCCGTCAGGTGTTGAAGCGTCTCCGAGATAATCACCTGTATGCCAAGCTGGAAAAGTGCCTCTTCCACCAAACCAGCCTTCCGTTTCTGGGGTACATCATTTCTGACCAAGGCCTACGGATGGATCCAGCGAAACTGTCAGCCGTGTTGCAGTGGCCACGCCCAGTCGGCCTGCGAGCCATACAGCGCTTCCTGGGGTTCTGTAACTACTATCGCCAATTTATTCCCCACTTTTCTACGCTAGTGGCACCGATAGTGGCACTTACAAAGAAACACGCTAACCCGCGCAGCTGGCCCTCCGAAGCTGAAGAGGCATTCTCTAAGCTCAAGTCTGCCTTTACCACAGCATCTATCCTTTCGCGGCCGGACCCCGCGAAACCCTTCACGTTGGAAGTAGATGCCTCGTCTGTGGGGGTCGGAGCAGTTCTTACGCAAAAAGGGCCCACGGGCAAGACTGTAACGTGTGGCTTCTTTTCCAAGACGTTCTCCTCGGCCGAGAGGAACTACACGATTGGCGACCGGGAGCTACTAGCTATCAAGTTGGCTTTGGAGGAATGGCGTTATCTGCTGGAAGGTGCTCGCCATCCCATCCGCATCTATTCGGACCACAAAAACCTCCAATACCTCCAGACGGCTCAGCGACTTAACCCACGCCAGGCTAGGTGGTCGCTCTTCTTCTCCCGGTTCGACTTCCAGATCCACTTCCGGCCCGCAGAGAAGAACGTGAAAGCCGACGCTCTCTCCCGTGCCTCCGACGTGGTGGGTGAAGAGACTACTCCGGAGCACATAATTCCCCCAGAACGTCTTATCTCGGCTGCTCCAGTTGACCTCCGGAAGGTTCCCCCGGGGAAGACCTACGTAAGCCCAGCTCTCCGCAGACGTATCTTGAAATGGGGACATTGCTCCTTGGTGGCCGGTCATCCCGGCGCCCGAAAAACATTCCTCTTGATATCCCGGTTCTATTGGTGGCCAGAGCTCGTTAAGGATGTCAAGGACTTCGTTGAGTCTTGTAACTCCTGTGCCCGCAACAAGACGCCTCGTCACAAGCCGGCAGGCCTACTACATCCACTACCCATCCCTACTCAGCCATGGACCCATATTGCGATGGACTTTGTAACCGATCTCCCTCCTTCAAATGGCAACACCATTGTTTGGGTGATCACAGATCAGTTTTCCAAGATGGCGCATATTGTCCCGCTTCCTGGCCTGCCGTCTGCTCCTCGCCTGGCAGAACTATTCTTTCATCACGTCTTTCGTCTGCATGGACTCCCTCAGCAAATTGTTTCGGATCGAGGGGTCCAGTTTGTTTCCAAGTTTTGGCGGGCTCTGTGTTCTCGACTCCAAGTGAAGCTCGACTTCTCTTCTGCTTACCACTCTCAGACAAATGGCCAGGTGGAGAGGGTCAACCAGGTCTTGGGGTGTTACTTACGCCACTTCGTCTCTGCATGCCAAGATGACTGGTCCAACTTGCTGCCATGGGCGGAATTCTCTTATAACTCCCTAGATTCAGAGTCCGCGGGGGCCTCGCCCTTCTACATCGTATACGGTCTGCATCCCCGCCCACCTCTCCCTCTGGCATCCCCATCCAAAGTTCCGGCGGCGGATGCATTGGTCCAGGACATGAAGACCATCTGGTCCCAGACCCGCCAGTCTCTGCTCCATGCTTCCGAGCGCACGAAGACTCAAGCGGATAAAAGAAGAAGTCCTCCTCCTGTCTTCTCCCCGGGTGACAAGGTGTGGCTATCGGCCAAATATGTCCGCCTCAAGATGCCTTCCTACAAACTGGGTCCCCGCTTCCTGGGACCCTTTGAAGTTCTTAGTCGTATCAACCCGGTCTCCTACAAACTCCGGCTCCCTCCTACCATGCGAATTCCCAACTCTTTCCATGTCTCACTACTGAAGCCCCTGGTCCTTAACCGTTTCTCTCAGAAGTCTGTCCCTCCTCCGTCTGTGGCTGGTGCCTCCAATGTCTTTGAGGTCAAGGAAATCTTGGGTATGAGGAGAACTAGAGGGAAACGATATTTTCTAGTTGACTGGAAGGGGTTCGGGCCCGAGGAGAGGTCTTGGGAGCCGGAGGAGAACATCCTGAACCGCAGCATCATCCAGAAATTCCTCCACTCCAGGAAGAGGGGGGCCTAAAGGGGGGGTACTGTCACGGATGCCCCTGCGACCCTCATCCCGGGTCGCAGGCGCATCCGTGCCCCGATGCCGGGCGGCGCCCCGTCCCGCACGTCGGGTCCGGGGTCCGCTCACCCCCCTGTCAGCGCCGGCGGTCACTTACCCGGCCAGTGCGCCGGTAATTGGTCATTGCTGGGCACTGTTCCTATTTAAGTCCGGCCTCTTCCTGGCAGCCTTGCCGGATCTTTAGTGCTCATGCCTACTGTGAAAGCGTTCCAGAAAGCCTTGTCTTGTCTACCTGTGTACCGTACCCGTTGCTCGCGTTTACCGACCACAAATCTTGCCGCCTGCCCTGACCTTCTGCCTGTCAACGTTCTCGAACCTCAGCCGCCTGCCCTGACCTCCTGCCTGTCCCCGACTACGAGCCTGATTGCCGATTCTGTACCTCGCCTACCCTTGGCCGCCACCGCAAGCAAGTCCCGCCAGTAGAAGCGACCTGGTAGATTCCTGCTGCAGCAAATCCATCCCGCTTTGCGGCGAGCTCTGGTGAATACCGGGACTCACTTAGATTCTACTCCCTGGTGTGGGCTTCCACCATCGCTTGCGGTGGTCCTGTGGATCCACTACCAGACCGTTACACATACACTATATAAAAAGACACATATGCATGTTTTCTCACTATCTGAAAAGAAATCAGAATAAACTTTACCGTTTTAGGTCAATTAGGATTACCAAAATTATTTATATTTGCCAAATGTCAGAATAATATGAGAGAGAATTTTTAAAGGCTTTTTTATTACTTTCTGCAAAGTCAAACGTTTACATACATTTCATTAGTATTTGGTAGCATTGCCCTTAAACTGTATGACTTGGGTCAAATGTTTTGGATATCCTTCCACAAGATTCTCACAATAGTTGGTAGGAATTTTGGCCCATTCCTCCTGACAGAACTGGTGTAACTGAGCCATGTTTGTAGATTGTCTTGTTCGCAACTGCCTTTTCAGCTTTGCCCATAAATTTTCAATAGGATTGAGATCAGAAGTTTGTGATGGCCACTCCAAAACATTGACTTGGTTATCCTTAAGCCACTTTGTAACCAGTTTGGCAGTATGCTTCAGGTCATTGTCGATTTGGAAGACCTATTTCTGCCCAAGCTTTAACTTCCTGGCTGATGTCTTGAGCTGTTGCTTCAGTATTGCCACATAATCTCATACTTACCAACCCTCCCAGGTTGAGCAGGACAGTCCCAGAGATGGGGGCCCTCTCCTGCCCCCCCCAGAGGGGTTGCTTAACCTCCCGCAGCTGAACAGCTGCTGGAGGTTCTTTGTATAAGTGGCTTCAAGGCAGCATCTCTTGATGTTGCCCTAAAGCCACTGTCTGTGCCGCCAGCGATGCTCTGGTAGGTTCCTGCATCAGAAGCCACGAGAGCAGCAAGCCCCAGAGAGCACTGCTGGAAGAGGGGGCGGGACTTAGCAGGAGCCTCTCTCCAGCAGAGCAGCATGAAGAGCCAGGATGGCGGCATCAGGACAGGTGAGTGCACTACAAGGGGTGTTTGTGGGGGTGGTGGTGGCTGAGTGTGTGTTTGTTTGAGTGTGCAGTGTGTGTGTATATGAGTAGGGGGTAGCTGAGTGTGTCTGTTTGAGTGTGCGGGGGAGGGATGTGTGTTTGAGTGTGTGGGGGATGGTGGCTGAGTGTGTCTGTAAAATATGTACAGGTTACTAGATGGTACTTATTGCGGAAGATAGGTGATGTACTAGACATGTAGTGATGGGGTGGTGCACCAGCATTGAGTATCTGGGGAACTTCAGGCTTTACTCACGGTATATTTCTTGTGGACGTTATATAATTATGAAGCAAGGCACATGTCACTTAAACACATTTTAGATCCTCTTTCTCAGGACACTTGGTAACTCTCTCAACCCCTTTCTGGTTCCGACCCAGTTCAGCTGTGCAAGGTGCTGGCACTGGCGCTGACCCCCGTCCCAGCCCAGCTGTGCAAGGTGCTGGCACCTGGCGACACAGGACACACTCTGTCCACTCAATGGTTCCCTGGACTCTTCTGGCAGTCCCCCCAAACTGCCCACCTGTAATTCTGGGTTGTCTGACTCTCCTCAGGGTCCAATCCAACTGGATCTCCACTTTCTCTCCGTCTCAGTGCCTGCTCAATCTCAGGTATAGCCTAGGCCTGACCTGTCTATTGGCACCTGAATAGACAGGGATCCCCTTAACTTGCTGCTTTCAACTGGAACTATATACACCAAACATACTTATACTCCTAACTCCTAAAAGGCTGACGGCCTCCCTATTACCTGTACTGAATCAATCAACGGGCGGTCGGCATCATGTGTAGCCGGGGCCACGGACCAGCAGAGGATGCGCCAAGGCCCAGTGCTGGTCCGTGGCTCAGCGGTTGGGATCCCTGCCCTAATGTGACGGTCCGCTTCTGGAGCAGCTGCAGGCTGCTATTTTTAGAATGGAAAAAACCTGTATTGATGTTTCTTCCCATTCTGATAATATCAGGCTTCAGCTGTCGGTTTTACCTTGGCTGGTTATGTAAAATGGGGGGAACACAACGTTTTTATTTTCTGAAAATGTATTTATATAATGACAATCTAAACATGCACATCCACTGTAATGATTACAGGAGTTGCCTATTTTAGGATTCTCAACAAATAAATGATTTTTTTAAAGTAAACAAAGTAGGTCCCCCCCATTTTTCATAACCAGTCAAGATAAAACCAACTTTTGCAGCCTGATACTATCAGAATGGGAAGGTCCATTAACACTGGTTCCTTCTCAATCTTAAAAATACCTGCCTGACACCAAGCCCGAGCGCTAGTAATGGAGAGGTGTCTGTCAGATACCATCATTACTAAAACTGGAATTAAATGTAAAAAAAACAAATTGCAAATAAAACTTTTTATGTAAATAAACACTCCCCGACATCAGCCCTCACCATTTTATTAAAGAAATCAATCCAACGTTGGTCTGACATAATCCAATGAGTCCGACATAGTCCAAAGGGGAAACCTGTATGAATATAAGAACATTAAAAAAAACCATGACATTACTAAACTCTTATCTCCTGCATCCTCTGAAGATCACTTCGGTGGCTGATCTTCTGGGGGTGTAGGGTACGGAGTTCAACCTGCACAATATGATTCTGGGGGGTACAGAGCACAGTCCCTGCTCAATCTCCTGGGGGATGGTCCCCCAAGGAGATTGTAAGCTGTACTCCGTACTCCTCTCTCACCACTCCCCATCATTGTGTTATGCATCCTAGTGCCAACACAAAATACAACCTCACCGTAATCTCTCCACTCAGGGCCGGGACGATGGGTAGGCAGAGGTAGGTGATCGCCTAGGGCGCCTACCTCTGCCTGTCACTAGAGGCGCAGGCATGGAGCCAGCTCCATTCACTGCCGTGCTGCTGGCTGTATCTCAATACAGCAGGGAACGGAGTGGATTCCACCCGCCCCCCTCCTTCCACCCAGCATCGGGAGGGGGAGTGTTTAGAATTTAGAATTGCATTCATGGAATTTCAAAAAATGTCTAGGTAAAAGTTTCAGTTGAAAGACATCTTCCGTATCCCTTGCTGCTGCTATGTCTCGTACATGTTCCCGTACTCGTATTTTGAGTCATGTGTACTCACCCCGATGTAAATTTAGGCGCATGGGCAACATGCTATATATACCACATTTTTTGTATGGCACATTATATAGTGTCGAATCTGAAATTCACGAGTTCTATCTGTAATAGGGATGTAAATAGGGATATAGTGCCCACTGTGACAGGATGTTCAATACAATGGAATACACTTATTTCCCTCCTTTTCTCTGGTATCACTATCTCTCTGTTCCTTGTGAACAGTACAATAGACCCGGCGATGCACCACACATGTTAAAGATAAAAACTAAACACATTATTAATAAAAAAAATGACAGTACATATGCAATACAACATACAAATATATAAAGTAAGTTAACTTCAATACATGTATCTATACCGTTACAATAATAAGTACTTTCCCAACCCACGTATCTCCACACACATATATCTAGATGCAAACTATTCTCACCTGACTAACTGAACTAACCATATACCTTAAACTGAGGGAACCAGGGAGAAGTAAGGGGTTAATACAGAGGTAAGGGTGAGAAGGATTAGGAGGATAGGATCAGAAGGCAGAGGAGAGGGAAGTGGATACTCAGCCAGAGGACACTCAAGTTGCTGGATCTAGGTGAGGCAGGTCGTCTGTAGGAGAGTGGAGGAGGACAAGACTTCAGCTGCTCAGGGTTGCGTGGGGGAAGACCTCTTTGCTGGTGTTGGTGAGCAGACTCTCCTGATGGGGGCTGGTGTCTTCCTCCCATGTCTCTCAGAGTACAGGTTTATATATCCCTCGTTGGCACCCCCCCAACTATCACGTATATTCCATACAACACAAGATGTATCCCTGACTACCTGGCCACCTGGTCCCCATCCCAGGTTCCCTCTGTTTAAGGTATATGGTTAGTTGAGTTAGTCAGGTGAGAATAGTGTGCATGTAGATATATGCGTATGGAGATAGTTGGGTTGGGAAAGTACTTATTATTGTAACAGTATAGACACATGTATTGAAGTTAACTTACTTTATATATTTGTATGTTGTATTGCCTAAGTGCTGTCATTTAGTGTATTAATAAACTGGTTATGTTTTATCATTAACAAGTGTGGTGAATCGCCGGGTCTATTGTACTGCACCACAAGAAACAGAGAGATAGAGATACCAGAAAAAAGGATGGAAATTAGTATAACCCTATCTATATCTCTATTACACCATCTGATGTCCCAAAAACATCGGTCGTAACCATGTTGCAACACACTTCCCACAGGGGAAAAAGCCTTGTTTTGGACCTCGAGTGCTAAATGGGTTGCGATTCTGAATCGTATAATGACTCGTACATAACCATGTAACATTCTGGATCCTGGCTGGTGGCAGCTCTGGGGTCAGAGATGGGGTCTTCCCTGGAGCAGATTGGTTCTTGCCTTGTGGGTTTCAGGGCATTAACCAGTGGGGAGGCTGAGCTTAAAATCCTTGTCTTCCTCCCTTCGCCCACTCTTTCCCCACCCTTGGTTGAACTTGATGGACACGTGTCTTATTTCAACCGTACTAACTATGTAACTATATTACGTGGCATACAAAGAATGTGGTATATATGGCATGTTGCCCATGCCCCAAAATTTACATCGGGGTGACTACATGTGAACTCAAAATTCGAGTACGGGAACATGTACGAGTCATAGCAGCAGCAAGGGATACAGAAAATGTCTTTCAATTGAAACTTTTACCTAGACATTTTTTGAAATTCCATGAATGCAATTCTAAATTGTTGAAGGTACGGGTATCGATTTAGTCCATTTGGGTATTAGGGGTGGGGATGCAATGAGAGCTTTAGAACAGAAAGAAACTAAATGGATTATAGCTCTGGAAACTATGGCTCCTATGGGGCTAAATGAAAAATTTAATTTTGCCCCATTTTTGTAATACCCAGGTTCCCATAATAGGGCTGAATAGTTGATTCCCTGTTTCTTCTAGTTCATAAGGATTTGAGTGGTTTGGGGTTTTTTGTGTGTTGTCCTCGATTATTATCTTGTTTTATAATCTTTTTTCTTTTTCCTTATTAGTTTAACAGTTGAGGTATACTTCCGCAACAGTAATGGTTTTGTGTTGACATAGAACATGATTTCATTAATGAAGAGGAAAGTGAATCTAATGGACTATGATATGATGGCATGTTGGGAACAATGCTGTGAAGAACTTTTTCTATCGTTACTCATTCATAGCCCGGACGATCAAAGGATTTGTGGGTGACATATGAGTGGATGCGTTTTGAAATGAGTGCATTGTAACATTTATTGAGATGTAATGTAGTTAAATGTGGATATATATATAGGGGTTTTTGTAATATATTTTGCATGCACTTCACATGTTATCATGATTGTCTGATAGATACTTGTATTACAATACTTACCTGTGTTAAATGACTGTTTGATGTATTGTCTCACTATCTGTTACGGTCTGGAGGTGGATCCACTGGACCACCGTAGGCGATGGCGTAAGCCCACACCAGGGAGTGGAATCTAAGTGGGACCCGGTATTCACCAGAGCCCGCCGCAAAGCGGGATGGTCTTGCTGCGGCGGGTTTCCACCAGGTCACTACCAATGGCAGGGCTTGCCTGCGGTGGCGGCCAAGAGTGCGAGGTACAGTAACGGCAGGCAGGCTCGTGGTCGTAGACAGGCAGGAGGTCAGGACAGGCGGCTCTGGTTCGTAGACGGTAGACAAGCAGGCGATCAGGGCAGGCGGCAAGGTTCGTAGACGGTAAACGTGAGCAGGGAGTCAGTACACGGTAAGGCAGACAGGAACGATCTGGAACACTTTCACCATGGAATATACACCAAGGATCCGGCGAGGGCCTGCAGGAAGTGGCCGGACTAAATAGGAGCAGTGCCCGGCAATGAACCAATTACCGGCGCACTGCCCCTTTAAATTCAAATTGCCGGCGCGCACCCCTAGGTGCGAAGCTACACGCCGGGGACCGGAGCCAGACAGAGCAGGAGCGCGGCCGGGTAAGTGAACGCCGGAGGGGGTAGCAACACGAGCGGACCCTGAACCCGACGTGCAGGACGGGGCTCCGCTGGAAGCAGGAGCACGGGCACGCCTGCGACCAGGGACAGTGGTCGCAGGAGCGTCCGTGACATTATCCTGGTATTTAGGGGTCTGTTGGTAATGCTCCTCTAGTGTAAATTGAATATGTATTGTTTATATGTAGGATTTCGTGACTAAAGTTAACCTGGAGGTGTGCGCGTACGCCATGTGGGGAAATTGATGCCGGCACCGGCTGCGGCGTCCATATGTGCTGTGCGCATGTCTGGAGATTTTCTTCTGGACCTGCGCACTAGCGTGGGACTGCCGGAAGTGGGGCAGCGGACATCTTTCCCTCTAAACATGGCGCATATGCCAGAGACATTTCAAGTGTAGGCAGTAGAGTAAGCACTATTTAAACACTGTAGAAATAGAATGAAGTTATCACCCCCTGAGAAAGCAAGTAAAAGGCGAAACGCGTGTTGGGGAGACAAGTTCTATCTTTCCACCTGGTAAGATATTGCCATTGTAGCCAGCTGTCTGGATTACTCTCATATAGTCACCATTGCATGATTTTTCACATACATATGGGCAATAGTTGTCCTGTAGACACACAATATATGTCTTTGCGTTAGCAGGCAGTCATGCTTTGGGGGATCACTTCTTTGTGAATGGTTCATAATGACACATGAGCTTTTTTTGGCATATCTTACATTTAATATTACAGTATAATAATTCAAAAGGTGTGTATAATTTAGACTTGTAATATTTGGTGACTTTCTGTCTACCTCGATTTTTTATGTGTTTTTAATTATTGTAATAAATAAAGATTGTTATACTTTGTGATCAAATACTCTCAGTTTTTTTTCTGTGATGTATAATATTTTTGGAGAGTGATCCTGATATGAAAGGGGGCTTTGGACAGTATTGGCTCAACCTAATGAGCATCAGGGGCTTTATATTTGTTTGCTTAAATGTTTGTATGGGTAGTGAGGTGCTGGAAAAGTAAGGATTCTAATATGTTTGTGTCGCAAATTCTACAGGGACCAGTTGTGGCACAGAGAAGAAAAGGAAAGTGAATTACTCCAGTAATAGAAAATGTCTCCTGTAAGTCACTGTATGTCAGGACACTGGTATCTACCCCTATGTGGTCACTCTATGGCCAGAACATTGGTAGTAGTATAAATGTTTATATTCAGAACAGTATAGCGGTACAAATGTAGCAGAGTTTAGCTTGACCATGATATCATGGCTTTCTGTGTTATCTGTGCTTATCTGTAAAAAATGGCATTAAAAAACATGAGAACATTCTGAGCTGTGATATCATGGTGCAATATCTGGCAGGTTAATCTTTGTTACATCTTCATTCATTATGTGGTGAGGATATATGGTCATGATGATGTGGTATTATGCAGTCACTTTGTGGTGTTGATATGAAGTCATGGTGTGGAGGTATTATTCACTCACTATGTGGTGATGATTTGTATTGGTATTATTCAGTCACTATGTGGTGGTGATATGTGGTCATGGTGTGGTGGTATTATTCAGTCACGATGTGGTGGTGGTTTTGTCATGGTGAGGTGGTATTATTCACTCACTATGTGGTGGTGATATGTGGTCATGCTGTGGGAGTATTATTCAGTCACTATGTGGTCATGGTGTGGGGGTATTATTTAGTCACTGTGTGGTGTTGATATGAGGTCATTGTGGAGAGGTATTATTTAGTCACTATGGGGTGGTGATATGTGGTCATGGTGTGGGGGTATTATTCAGTCACTATGTGGTGGTGATATATGGTCATGGTGTTGTGATATTATTCAATAACTGTGGTGGTGATATGTGGTCATTGTGTGGGGGTATTATTCGGTCACTATGTGGTGGGGATATGCGGTCATGGTGTTGTGGTATTATTCAGTCATTATATGGTGGTGATATGCGGTCATTGTGTTGTGGTATTATTCAGTCATTATGTTGTGATCATATGTGGTGGTATGTTTCAGTCACGGTGTGGTGGTGATATGTGATGGTATTATTCAGTAACGATGTGGTGGCGATATGTGATAGTATTATTTAGTCACTATGTGGTAGTGATATGCGGTCATGATGTTTTGGTATTATTTGGTCTTTGTATAGCAGTATCATTGATAGTATTGGTCTTGGTATACTGGTTTGTGCAGTAACAGTATGGTGATCATATTTGCTGCATCTATAGTGGTATTATGTGGTGACTGTATCACCATTATCCAGAGGCGTCATCTTTAGAAACCTGTCTTCATAGCTATTTGTATGGATTTTCATTCACAACATATTATTCTATATAAATGCAATCTAAGAGACCCTACTAGCTTCACAACTCCACTCTTGTGTGTCGGAATTGTGTTTTTTCCCCACTCTGCCTAGCTGGGGAGGGCGCAGGCAGTGTGCATTAGTTTTTTTTTTGGGGGGGGAGGGTGGGGGGTGGGTGCCATTGGCCTACTTGCCTAGGGCACCAAAATGCTTTGTCCCGGTCCTGTCTCCACCTAATACTCCTTAGTTCTCTCACCTCTACCTATCACTCCACCTATCACCCCAGGGAAGGGAATAAGGGAAAAAGAAAAATTCCAGTCACAGAAGATGCCTCTGGGGAGTCCCTAGATGCAACTGCACTGTAGTCACTTAAATATCTGCAGAGCCTGTGTGCACTGGTATCTACCACTATATGGTCACTGTACAGAGGTAATATATAATCTGCAGATCCTGTGTACACTGGTATCTACCACTATATAGTCACTGTACAGAGGTAATATACAGTCTGCAGAGCCTTTGTACACTGGTATTTATGACTATATGGTCATTGTACAGAGGTAAAATATAATCTGCAGAGCCTGTGTACACTGGTATCTACCACTATATAATCACTGTATGGTGGAAATATTGGTAGTAGTGTAATGGTTTAGTTACAGTTTAGCGGTGTCTCCCAGCTCTTCTAGATGCTGCATAGGCTATCCAAAGTCCAGGAAAGCTGGTTGACACCAAAACCCTTATTTAGCTTTCTTCCAGAGCCCTTACACGGTTTGGTGGAATGGGCATGGCTTTTTGTGAAGGGGGTGTGGCTAAAAACCAAGAGGGACTGTGCGCTCCGCTACACGCCCTTATGGTATGTTCACATGGCGTATTTTGAAGTGTAAATTTATGCTTCCAAATATGCTTTCAAATCTGCTTCAAAAAATGCCTGATCAGAGGCATTTTTTGAAGTGTATTTTCAAGCATATTTAGAACAATTGTGGTATGTATTTTGCATAGTTTATGTGCAAAAAATATGCTCCACCATTGTTTCTATGGGGCCTTTACTTGCATAAAGACCTCAAGAATTGACAAAGCACTTAAACTTATGCAACTAAAAGCTGTAGCAGGTAGTCCCGCTCCTCGGCCCGCGGGCGCACCCGTGGCCGCCCCCTGTGGGTGCCTGCCGGGGTCGGATGGCGCCGCTGGCCGCGGGACGAGCTGTGGGTCCGCTGGGCATGGAGACTCACCTGACCTCGTTCCTGTCACGTCCGCGCCCTCTGCCGGCCGAGGCGCGCGCGCTCGTTCTTGTAAATTTAAAGGGCCAGCGCCCCGGTAATTGGCTAATTGCCGGGCGCTTCCCCTATTTATGGTTTCGCTCCACAATCACTCCTTGCTGGATCTATGTTGCCTCGTGCCCTAGAAAAAGCGTTCCTTAAGTGTATTCTTGCCTTACCGTGTACCAGACCTCTTGCTACGTTTCTCGACTCCGAACCTCTGCCGCCTGCCCTGACCTTCCTGCCTGTCCGGGACCACAAACCATTGCCGCCTGCCCTGACCTTCCTGCCTGCCCACGACTACGATTCTTGGCTTATGATTCTGTACCTCGTTGCATCTCGGCCGCCACCGCAAGCCCGCTGCGTCAGGGGTAGCGACCTGGTAGAATCCCGCCGCAGCAAGTCCATCCTGCTTTGCAGCGGGCTCTGGTGAAAACCGGGTCCTACTTAGACTCCGCTCCCTGGTGCGGTTATTGCCATCGCTTGCGGTGGCCCAGTGGATCCACTACCTAGCCGTTACAAAAGCGTTGCAAAATCTGTGCTGCAATTACGCTTGTAAAACAAGGGTATGTTCACATGGCGTAATTGCGGGACGTATTTCGGTGTGTAATTGCACGTCAATATGCCTGAAAGGCGTCCTGCAATTACAGTAATTTATAGCGTCATAGAGAGCTATGAATTATGCCTGTCTTCCCCGGCGTACAAAATGCATATATTGTACGCCGGAACAAAGAAGTGACATGTCACGTCCCAGCGTTTACGTGCCGTGGATAATAGAAGAATAGAATAGAATTGAATGGGGCCAGTCCTTCACAGCGGTTAAGAAGTACGTGCTGGCTAGCGCTGTGTGAACATACCTTAACACTGTGTTGAGCATAGCAACCGATTTGAGCTCAGCTTTAATTTTTTAAACTGCTCTGAAAAAAATAAAAGTTGGATCTAAGGGGATGTAAACAGACCCAAACACACATCTAACTGTGTGTGTGGTTTCAACTGTAGGTATATGGTCAGGGCCGGGACAAGGCATTTTGGTGCCCTAGGCAAGTACAGCCAAGGGCGCTCCCCCCCCCTCTCACTCCTCCAAAAATTGCCCCCCCACCCCACACACTAATTCCTTTCACCCCTGCGCCAGGTCCTGTCACTAATTTTCTGCATATTCCACATAGCCCCAGTCCATCGCCTCAGCCGTCACTGCACAATGCCCAATTAGCTTTTTCAAATCGCTCCCCTCCGTATGACAGTGAAATACATTACAAATAATAATCACCAAATAATCCACCGATACATGGAGCAAATATATCTGACGACTGATTGTTACTAAAAAAACATCTACAAAACCAAGACCAAAAACTATTACTAAATCAAATAATCCTGCCAGACCCTGACCATACGCAACCACAACATGTGACCATCAGTTGTACACAGGCTCTGACTACATATACCACCGCCATACAGTGACCATATAGCGGTAGATACTAGTTGTATGTAGATGCTCTGCAGAAATATAAGTGATTACACTGCAGTTACATTGAGTGACTCACCGGAGACATCATTTCTGATCAGCGTCGTTCACCTTCCCTTTTCTTCTCCATCCGGTTCATACCTTCATGCTGATTGCTCCCGGACAATACTAGTCCCTGCAGATTTGGACACAAATATCTTAGAATCCTCACATTTCCAGCAACTCCTTACTTATAGGTATATAAGTCCCCTCAGTTAGACAGGTATATATGTCCCCTCAGTTAGACAGGTATATATATATGCCCTCTCAGTCAGACAGGTATATGTATATTGTCCCCTTAGACAGGTAGGTATATAAATATAGGGGCACTCAGGCAGGTATATAGATATATGGTCACTCTCAGGCAGGTATATAGATATAAGGTCACTCTCAGGCAGGTATATAGACATAGGGTAATTCTTAGGCAGGTATATAGACATAGGGTCACTCAGGCAGGTATATAGATATAGGGTCACTCAGGCAGGTAATATAGACATAGGGTCACTCAGGCAGGTATATAGCGGCACACAGGCAGGTATATAACTAGGGGCCACAGGCAGGTATATGGGGACTCAGGCAGGCGTATAGGGGCTCAGGCAGGCATATGGGGCCACAGGCAGGCGTATGGGGGCCACAGGCAGGCGTATGAGGGCCACAGGCAGGCGTATGGGGGCCACAGGCAGGCATTATGGGGGCCACAGGCAGTATATAGGGGGCACACAGGCAGGCATTATAGGGGCCAAAGGCAGTATATAGGGGGCACACAGGCAGGCATTATAGGGGCCACAGGTAGGCATTATAGGGGCCACATGCAGTATATAGGGGCCACAGGCAGTATATAGGGGACACAGGCATGCATTATAGGGGCCACAGGCAGTATATAGGGGTCACACAGGCAGTATATATGGGGCACACAGGCAGTATATAGTGGCCACAGGCAGGCATTATAGGGGCCACAGGCAGTATATAGGGGCCACACGCAGGCATTATAGGGGCCACATGCAGTATATAGGGGCCACAGGCAGGCATTATAGGGGCCACAGGCAGGCATATAGGGGCCACAGGCAGGCATTATAGGGGCCGCAGGCAAGCATTATAGAGGCCACAGGCAAGCATTATAGGGGCCACAGGCAGTATATAGGGGCCACAGGCAGGCATTATAGGGGCCACAGGCAGAATATAGGGGCCACAGGCAGATTATAGGGGCCACAGGCAAGCATTATAGGGGGCCCCAGGCAGTATATAGGGGGCCACGGCAGACATTATAGGGGCCAAAAGGCAGGCATTATAGGGGCCACAGGCAGTATATAGGGGCCATAGGCAGTATATATGGGCCACAGGCAGGCATTATAGGGGCCACAGGCAGTATATAGGGGCCACAGGCAGGCATTATAGGGGCCACAGGCAGGCATTATAGGGGCCACAGGCAGGCATATAGGGGCCACAGGCAGGCATTATAGGGGCCACAGGCAGTATATAGGGGGCACACAGGCAGGCATTATAGGGGCCACAGGCAGGCATTATAGGGGCCACAGGCAGTATATAGGGGCCACAGGCAGGCAGTATATAGGGGCCACAGGCAGGCAGTATATAGGGGGCACAGGCATGCATTATAGGGGCCACAGGCAGTATATAGGGGGCACACAGGCAGTATATAGGGGGCACACAGGCAATATATAGGGGCCACAGGCAGGCATTATAGGGGCCAAAGGCAGTAAATAGGGGCCCACAGGAAGGCATTATAGGGGCCACAGGCAGTATATAGGGGCCACAGGCAGTATATAGGGGCCACAGGCAGGCATTTTAGGGGCCACATGCAGTATATAGGGGCCACAGGCAGGCATTATAGGGGCCACAGGCAGGCGTATAGGGGCCACAGGCAGGCATTATAGGGGCCGCAGGCAGTATATAGGGGCCACACCGAAGCAATATAGGGGCCACAGGCAGTATATAGGGGCCACAGGCAGGCATTATAGGGGCCACAGGCAGGCATTATAGGGGCCACAGGCAGTATATAGGGGCCACACGGCCAGGCATGATAGGGGGCACAGGCAGTATATAGGGGCCACAGGCAGTATATAGTGGCCACAGGCAGGCATAATAGGGGCCACAGGCAGTATATAGGGGCCACAGACAGGCATTATAGGGGCCACAGGCAGTATATAGGGGGCACAGGCAGTATATAGGGGCCACAGACAGGCAATATAGAGTCCACAGGCAGGAAATTTTAGGGGCACAGGCAGTATAGGGGCACACAGGCAGGCATTATAGGGGCACAGGCGTATGTAGGGGGCACAAAAGGCGGCATTATAGGGGCCCAGGCAGTATATAGGGGCCACGGCAGGCAGTATATAGGGGGCCCCAGGCAGGCAGTATTTTAGGGGGCAAAAGGCATGCATTATAGGGGCCACAGGCAGTATATAGGGGGCACACAGGCAGTATATAGGGGCCACAGGCAGGCAGTATAGGGGCCACAGGCAGTATATAGGGGCCACAGGCAAGCATTATAGGGGCCACAGACAGTATATAGGGGCCACAGGCAGTATATAGGGGCACACAGGAAGGCATTATAGGGGCCACAGGCAGTATATAGGGGCCACAGGCAGGCATTATAGGGGCCGCAGGCAGTATATAGGGGCCACAGGCAAGCATTATAGGGGCCACAGGCAGTATATAGGGGCCACATGCAGTATATAGGGGTCACAGGCAGGCATTATAGGGGCCACTGGCAGGCATTATAGGGGCCACAGGCAGGCATTATAAGGGCCACAGGCAATATATAGGGGCCACAGGCAGGCATTATAGGGGCCACAGGCAGTATATAGGGGCCACAGGCAGGCATTATAGGGGCCACAGGCAGTATATAGGGGCCACAGGCAGGCATTATAGGGGCCACAGGCAGGCATTAAAGGGGCCACAGGCAGTATATAGGGGCCACAGGCAGGCAGTATATATGGGCCACAGGCAGGCAGTATATAGGGGCCACAGGCAGTATATAGGGGCCAAAGGCAGGCACTTAAAAATAACAAATTTTAAAACTCACCTTACCTGCTTCCCGGGCGCGCGCCTTTTCTGTCCTCTTCAGTCCCGCGCTCCTCCCGGCAGCTCCCCGGGCGCACAGCTTGTGACGCGCTGTGCGCCCGAGGACAGGCAGCGTCGCGATGACATCACTTCATTGCGACGCTGCCCAGCTGAGGCTCACGGGGCCGCGGCGGGTCCTCAGCGCTATGAGGACCTGGCGGCCCCGCTGTGCCGGCCCTGCGGCTTACCAGAGGATCCAGCGACCTCCGTGAGGCGGGTCGACACTGTCTGCGGGGCGGGAGCGCTCCCTCTCTGCTCCGCAGAAGCGGTCGAAGAGGCGGCCGGCGCTTCAGGCCCATGGCAGCGGCCTGGAGCCCGGCGAGGTTCGGGGCCCTGCCTGCGCCCCTTAGGGACAGGCAGAGGTAGGCGCCCTAGGCGGTCGCCTACCTTGGCCTACCCGTCGTCCCGCCTCTGTATATGGTCCATGTAGGCAGGTATACGGCCCCTGTAGGTAGGTATACTGCCCCTGTACGTAGGTATATGGCCCCTGTAGGTAGGTATACAGCCCTTGTAGGTAGGTATATGGCCCCTCTGACTGATTATAAAAAATCAAATAATGGTATTCACCTCTTCACTTTCCCTCATCATGAGCTGGCTGTAAGAGCTAGTACCTGGCGTAAGTGTCCCTATGCTGGGACATGCCTCCAGACCTGCCGCACTGGCCGAGGACCACCCGGGACGGACCCCCCTTTTTCTGCTATGAGGTGCTGAGGTTTTCACTGGGCAAGGTGGGCGGCTGCCCAGGCGGACCCCTTGTGCTCATGGGCCCCCGGTCAGCCGCCTACCCTGCCCAATGGAAGAGACAGCCCTGCCTGCAGTGGTGGCACCACACTCCAAAAATCCAGATGAATGCTGCCTGTGATAGTATACAACTAGGAGATAAATGCCACTTGTGGGAAAACCCCGTTACTACAGAGGACTTTGCATGGCTGAGAACAGAGATATTCGCAGGACAGACTGTGGGAAACTATATAAGTCTATTGTATCAGCTCTGCTTTGTGAGGGATAATGGGTCGGCTCTGGAAGCCTCTTGTTTCTCTGTTTGGGTATCTAATAAAAAAGCTTTTGATGCTATGTCATATTTTGTGAAAAAGGGCACAAAATAGAATATTTGCCCTGAAAGAAACATAATAGGGCACATGCACCAATATGCACCAAAAATGTGCATTACAATGTACAAAAGGGTGGTGTGTTGTGTTGCAGACATGTTTATTATGTGTTTTAGACACTTTTTGGGAACAACCCAGAAAAGGTGTGGCAAGGGTCAGAACTAGAAATTATAGGGCTCCAAGGCAGAATAAGAGAGCCTCACCATCTAATGACTGAAACAGCAGCAAAAATTTAAGCTATAAATAATGCCACCATTTATCAGAAAGCTCACATAGTAGTCAAAATGTATAGATCCAGCACTCAGTAAGGGTGCGTTTACATGGCAATGGACAAATACCAGTCGGTTTATCCGACCGCTATTTGTCCTGTGTGTGTGTCGTGCACACGGCCGCGGGGTGGGGGTGGGGGTGGCTTTTCTCCCCCTTCACATTCACTTGCACATATTCCGTCCGAAAACCGGACGGAAGATTGTGCATGTAGAATGTTTTTCTGGCGGCCCATGGGCGGAAAAACCGCCGGGCGGAAACCTGTGCAGTGGGGACTGCTGCACGGGTTTTCCATAGGAGCCTGTTGTGCTTATTTGTGGCCGGTTTTTCAGACGGTCTGCAAAACCGCAAACCATCTGAAAAACCGTCCGCAAACCTGGGGACATGCCCTAAAAGTTTAACAGATTTTTTGAAGAATCCCATAAAAGGCAAAACATGTTATGAAAGCAGAAAACATCTTGAGGCAAGAAACATTTAAAATTCAAAAACATCCCTATATTTTAATACTTTAACTTTATATCTTCCCCATATGGGCTTTTTAACTTTTTCTATAGTGGTACCTGTGAAACTATTAACTTCTCCGTAATGGACAGTAAGAAAATGTTTGGCTGCCCCAAGCACATTGATAAATGATAATGAATGTATATTCAAGAAATGTTCGCTGATTTGCTTTCTCAAATGTCTAGATGTGCACCCCACATATTGCACTTTACAATATGTGCAAAAAATTACATGGATTACAAAAATGGAGTCACAATTAATAAATAAACATACAGCATGTCTAATAGTATCAAAGGAACAAATGGAGTCAATGTTCTTTATGTATTTGCAAAGACCACAATGAGATGTGTTACAACAATAACATTCCTTTGTCGATAACTACGTATCGGAGGGGAAAAACCAAATTTCTTGGAAATATAGAGCTAGAGAAACTATTCCTAGCGTCTTATTTCCTTTTTGGGTTTAAACCAACACATCTGCCAAAGTAGGTCAGTGTGTTATCAGCAGATAACATAGATAAGTATGTCTTATAATGAAAATTATTGTTATATTTTTGTATAGTTGTAAAAAAAAATTTAATTACAGTTTGGATACTATGTTTTAGGGTTGTTATTGTATATTTTCATACTGATACATAAATTTATTAAGTGGTATATCCTCACAAGTTTTTATATAATCGGCATGCTTGCTACAGATGCAGTTCTCACATTTAATTCTACTTTTGGTAGATTACCCAAACAGATGTGGAGACCGCTAACGCTGAAAAACGGGTGTTGCCTGCAATAGGTTTACCATATAAAGTGCTAACAACCTTATTTCTAGCTGTATCACCCATAAATGAAATTATATGTAAAAATCTGGCCATCATCGTTTGCATTCAAACGATCTACTGATTTTGTTATGGAAGATACAGAACCAGACCAGATGAACAAAGTGTCATTTATGTATATTCCGTACCAAAAAAATTTCAATACAAAGGGTTATTAGGGCAAAAATATTTTTCCCCAAACCATGCAACTATGTATTGCTAAAGGGGAGAAAAAATGATCCTACTGAACATCCCTGCAGTTGCAAAAAGTAACTGATGAAATGAAAAATAATTATGTTGCAAAGAACGGATGTAACTGATAAAATGTTTTCTTTGAGATTATTACTATGGTTAATATACCTATACATTTGATCATCTAAAGCAGGGGTCCCCAACCGCCGGGCCGCGGACCGGCACCGGCCCGTGTCGCATCCTCCGCCGGGCCGTGGTCGGCACTTACAGACTGCGCAGCTGCTTCTCTAGAGAGAAAGCAGGGGCGGTTCATTGCCGTCCCTGCTTTCCCAATTGTGGTAGATAGGGCGCTCACTAAGCGCCCTATCTACACATCAGCGACGCAGGCAGTGTTATGCAGCAGTGTCGTCACACCCCCTGCGCCACTGGGTCTCGTCCGATGCCGACTCCTGGAGGCAGCAGCTCTGCAGGGGTTCGGGAAGGGTGAGTAACTGTGTTTTTTTTTTTTTTTTAACTAGCTAGCCTGGCTATTTACTGGGAGCATATATATCTCTAATGACTACAGGGGGAATATATATCTATCTCTAATGACTACAGAGGGCCTATATATATATATATATATATCTGTTGACTTCAGGGGGAAAAATTATATATATTATATATATAATATTATATTTTTATATATATATATATATAATATAAATTAAAATATATTTATTTTTTTTTTTGGTGACAACTCACATGCCTTCGGCCGGCATCTTGGCTCGGCCCGGGGGTCATTCAATCCTGGATCGCCGTCTTTAGTAAACGGAATATTGGCACTCAGACACAGGGGCTTCCGTTTTTCTGGCCTCAACCAGTTTTAATAGGCAGGATACAAGAAAACAAACACATAAAACAAATTCCTCGGCCGTCTGGCCACTTACTAAACATACATATAGTCCCTCTCTACATGCGTTCTGGACCTAACGTCCAGCACCAGAAAAACACAATTGTACAGCCTCCAACTGTACAGGCTTTCCTTGGGCCTGGGGGGTAAGAGCCTCTTCCTTGGCTCAGTGTTGCTCCACTCTCAGGCAGTAGACCACGCCCTCTGATTACCTGGAGCAGCAGGCTTTTATAGGCCTCCAGGGCCATGCCAAAAACATGTGCTGGAACACGGGGAGTAGACACCCACCCAACACATTGCCTACTCCCAATAAGAGCGACCAGAAAATAGCTATAGACGGCTGCCAACCGCACACTGTGACTGACAGCAATAAATGGAAAGGCTCTTTATCCACCAAGGCCAGGTACCCTTGGTGGCGTGTTGCTTGTGGATCTTCTGTATAGCTCCACTTAGTGGCAGAAACATGCGACTGCTTGCTGTCACTCTGCCACAATATATATATCTCTCTAATGACTACATGGGGCATATATCTCTATAATGAATACAGGGGGCATATAATTCTTTAATGACAGAGCTGATTATATATGTACTGTACTATATACATGTATAATGCTGACCCACAGAGCTGACCATCAGTCTGCAGTTATTACCCCATACTATACCCCTAAATGACACAGTATAAAGTGTATTGTGGATTTTATTTTTGTATGTGATTCTAAACAGCCAACCACCTCCATAACCCCGCTCCTAATAACCCCACCCCCAATAATCCCACCCCCACTGGGCCGTGGAAAAATTGTCTTGCATAAAACCGGTCCCTGGTGAAAAAAAGATTGGGGACCACTGCTCTAAAGGCTGCATTTACACGGCAAAGACCAAATACCGATTGGATTATCCGACCGCTATTTGGTCTTTTTTTGGCACGCAGGGGGTGGCTTTTGTCCGTGGTTTGCGGATTGAAACCGTCCCCCTTCGCATTCATGTTCTGTCCGAAAACCGGACGGAAGATTGAACATGTTCTAAGCTTTTCTTTACGCTAGCGGTGTAAAAAAAATGTCTGGTGGAAAATCCGTGCAGTAGGGACTGCTGCACGGATTTTCCATTTAACTCAATGTAAAAGGTTGACAGTCGGTTTACAGACGGCTTTCAAATTCGAAAATCGTCTGTAACACTAACTGTAAACCTGTGCCGTGGGAACATGCCCTAAGGCTACTAATGCTTTGTTATGGGGAATGGAAGTATACAAGGTTGTGATGTCACATGAGAAAATATCAACCCACAGAGTTTTATCCATAAATATAAGTAGCTCAGAGAAGTCACTAATATAGCTTGGTGATTGTAAAACTGTTGGTTGTAGACAGTGGCGGAACTACCACTGTAGCGGCTGCTGCGCGGCCCACAACCACATGGGGCCCAGCCGCCCCATTCTGCATCAGAATACAAGGAGTTGCTTGTATTATATAAGGGATGGGCTGTATTATATAATGGGGGAACTGTGTTGGGGCGGGGAGCTGTATTGGGGCTGTGTCTGGGAAAATCTATATTATATAAGGAGGGTGTTGTGTCTTGATGGGGCAATATTTTATTGGGGGAATGTGTCTAGGGGGATCTATATTATATTGGGGTCGGTGTCGTGGGGGGAGCGGGGATGTATTTGGTGGCTATATTATATTGGGGGCTTGGATGTGTTGGGTCCTGTATTATATTGGGGGGCAGGCTATATAGTATTGGTGGTGGAGGGAAGGTGCCTGGAGGGTCCTTTATTATATTGGGGGGCTGTGTCTGGGGGTCCTTTATTATGTTTGGGGGCTATGTCTAGGTTGGTCCTGTATTATATTGTGGAGCTGTGTCTAAGGGGGGCTACATTATATTAGGTGTTGGCTGTGTCAGAATGGGCCTGCATTATATGAGGAGGTGCTCTGTCTGTGGGGGTTGTGTTATATTTGGGGGCTATGTGGGGGATCTGCATTATATTCGAGGGACTGTGTCTGGGGGGGGAGGGGTGGTATTAAATTGGGAGGCTGAACCTGTGATCTGTATTATATTGGTGGGTGGGTGGGGGCAGCACCTGGTGACCTGTAGTGCATTTGGGTAATGTGCCTGGAAATCTGTATTATATTGGGGGGCTGTGCCTTGGGGTGGGTCTGTGAAGTCTTCATTATACTGCAGTAGCTGCACTTGAGCAGGTTGCAGTCTGCGGTCTGTGATATAATGCGGGGGAGGGAGGTTGAGTTCTGAGGTCTTTGCTACTTTGGGGATTTACCCCTATATGGAGGTAATATACAGTCTGCAGAGCCTGTGTACACTGGTATCTGCCACTATATGGTCACTTTGTATACTGTTCTGATTCAGTAATACTATAGGGATATTATTCAGTCACTATATGGTGGTAATTTGTGGTCATGTTATGGCGGCATAATCAGCTCCTTGTGTAGTAGTGTTATTGGTAATGTGGGTCTTGGTATAGTGAATTTGTTTGGTGGAGGTACCATGGTGATATGTATGGTGAGGTATTTTCTCCTTGTATTTTCTACAGGCTCGGACTGGCCCACCAGGGAGTCGGTGGATTCCCCGGGGCCCGGCCGCCGCATCCTGTCTATGAACTAATGTCCTCGATTCCCGGGGCTGCGCGGTGTCAGCAGAGTAGAGCACTACCGATCAACTCGCTAGAGGGTGCCCTAACTACCTATAAACTAGCTAGAGGGATCCCTAACTACCTACAAACTAGCTAAAGGAGGCCCTAACTACCTACAAACTAGTTAGAAGGGGCCCTATCTACAAGCTAGCTAAAGGGGGCCCTAACTACCAACAAACTAGCTAAAGGGGGCCCTGACTACCTACAAACTAGCTAAAGGAGGCCCTAACTACCTACAAACTAACTAAAAGGGTCCCTAACTACCTACAAGCTAGCTAAAGGGGGCGCTAACTACCTACAGATTAGCTAAAGGGGGCCCTAACTACCTACAAACTAACTAGAGGGAGACTAATGTCCTCGATTCCCGGGGCTGTGCAGTGTCAGCAGAGTAGAGCACTGCCGGCGCTCCGCTCCGCTGTTCACCCTGGTAGGCCTAAGGTGGTAGGCCTTAAGCCTACCAGGTGCCAGACTCTAGTGGTGACATAGGCCACACAATGACGTCACATCATCGCGCCGCCTTCGCCGGGCTCCACTAGAAGCCGGCGGGGAGCTCGGAGTGTCCGGGAGCGGGAGTAAGGTAAGTTGTTTTTGTTTTTTTCAACTACCTAAAGGAGGCCCTAACTACCTACAAACTAGCTGGAGGGGGCCCTAACTACCTACAAGCTAGCTAAAGGGAACCCTAACTTCCTACAAACTAGCTAAAGGAGCCTCTAACCACCTACAAACTAGCAAAAAGGGCCCCTAACTACCTACAAGCTAGCTAAAGGGGGCCCTAACTACCTACAAGCTAGCTAAAGGGGGCCCTAAATACTTACAAACTAGCTAAAGGGGGCCCTAACTACCTATAAACTAGCTAGAGGGGGCCCTAATACCCACAAAATACTAAAGGAGCCCTAACTACCTCCCAAAAAGCTAAAGAGGGCTTGATGCCTGCAAACTACTAAAGGGGCCCTTACTGCCTGCCCAAAAGCTAAAGGGGCCCCTGACGCCCGCAAAAAGCTAAAGGGGGCCCCCGACTTCCCGCAAACTGTTAAAGGGGCCCCCGACTGCTGCCCAAATGTTAAAGGGGGCCCTGTGCCTGCAAACTAGGAAGGGGGCCCTGACGCAGCACACTAGCTAAAGGGGGCCCTGACTACCTACAAACTAGCTAAAGGGGGCCCTAACTAGCTACAAACTAGCTAAACGGGGCCCTAACTACCTACAAACTAGCTAAAGAGGGCCTTAACTACCTGCAAACTAGCTAAAGGGTGTCCCTAACTACCTACAAAACTAGCCTAAAGGGAGGCCCTGACTTCCCTACAAACTAGCTAAAAGGGGGCCCAGACGCCTGCACACTAGCAAAGTGGGCCCTGACTGCCACTGCACACTAGCTAAAGGAGGGCACTTCTGCCTGCACACAAGCTAAAGTGGGCGCCCTGACTGCCTGCAAACTAGCTAAAGGGGGCCCTGACTGCCTGTACACTAGCTAAAGGGGGCCTGACTACCTGCACACTAGCTAAAGGGGTCCCTGACTACGTGCACACTAGCTAAATTGCCCTGAACAACCATGCAGCACTAGCAAAAGGGGGCCCTGTACTTACCGCCACACTAAACTACCAAGCCTAAAGCAGTTATTACTACCTAAAGAGGTCCCCTAACTGTCTGTATACTACCTAAAGGAAGGCCCTAACTGCCTGTATACTACCTAAAGGAGGCCCCTAACTGCCTGTATCCCCTAACTGCCTGTATACTACCTAAAGGAGCCCCTAACTGCCTGTATCCCTTAACTGCCTGTATACTACTAAAAGGGGGGCCCTAACTGCCTGTATACCCTATCTGCCTGTATACTACCTAAAGGTGGGCCCTAACTGCCTGTATACTACCTAAAAGTGGGCCCTTACTGCCTGCATACTACCTAAAAGGAGGCCCTAACTGCCTGCATCCTACCTAAAAGGGGGCCCTAACTGCCTGCATACTACCTAAAGGGGGTCCCTAACTTCTTGCAGCCTATTTAAAGGGGGCCCTAACTACCATACACTACCTAACTGGTGGCAACCACCTCTACAGCTAACTAACCGGACTCACCAACACCTACCCTACAGCTAACTACTGGGTTGTCCCACCAACCTAACTGTAGCCTATCAACTTGCCTAACCAGGTGCCTGCTAGATCTAGGCTGGGTGTGAGGCTATATACCCTACCCACCCATGGCTAGGTACCCACCAACTGACCTGGGGCTGGCCTATCAACTTGTCCAGCGGGGATCTACCTACCTAAATAGGGTCTATCTAGTTACCTGGGGTCTTGCACATATGCCTACCTACCTAGGGTCTTGTCTACCTAACTGGTAATATAATTCAGAGGGCAGCAGCCCATAGTTGTAGTATTATCTCCATGGGGTTGTTCTCTCCTCCACCTTTCCAACCTCTAGGAACTGAGCCTCTAAGCCTATGGCTTGTACCGCTCTTCCACCCCTGGTAAGTTTGGTACAGAGGGGTGAATAGTAAAGAGAGCTGGACAAGATGACGGGATTTATAAGGATTATTTGTGTGTACTTTTCAGCAAGGGTATGAGTTGTAGCCCCCCCAGCCAGCCTGTTAGCGCCCCCCCCGCCCCCAATAGTGCCGAGCCGAATAGCCCTGGGAGGGACAAGTCATCATGTAGATGCGGTACAACGATGGAGATGAACAAAAGGTAAAATTAAACGTCTACATAAGTGAAAAGAATGACTCCCTCAGAAAATACGTCTCTGGTGAAAAAGTCCTCCCTGTTTCAGGGTGTATATTACTTGCTATAATGGAGATCAGTGCTGTAATCACTGTAATGAACCTGGCTTGGAGTCTGACCTCTATGGTGGTCTCTATATGGTGGTGTTGTAGGTTATTTATACCTGAGCTGGTGTCTGACCTCTATGTGGTCTCTATATGGCGGTGTTGTAGGTTATATTGGTGTGGATATAGTGGCAGCGTACACGTGTCCCTGATTGTAAAAGTGAGGGAACACCTGACCCTGTGATAGGAGTTACACTTGTACTTTATTGCTGGTGTTTAATTTAGAAGGTGGTGAGATGCGTACCAAGGGGAACTGGGAGAGTATATTGTAAGTGTGGTGGTTGGGGATTATGGATGGAGCTTATTAGCCCTCGTGTCTATGGATATGTTAGACTGACATATGTGTAACAGACAGACATGTGACTCCTAGTATTGATAACTACACAATACAGTTTCTGTTTTGGCACACTGTATTAGAGTGTTAAAGTGGTCACATTTAATTCCAATAGGCCGGTAATATTTTCAATTGTTACAGTTACTAAAGGGTGGGCCCCAAAGATCAATTCCCCTGTTGGCCCCAGACCCCCCAGTCCGACACTGGTTATCTAGTAACTGCATTAGGCTGAGGCGCTGGCAATAGGGCTCCCTTCAAAAGTTTGCTATGGGGCCCAGGCTTCTCTAGTTACCCTCTGGTTGTATATGTTTATCTATGATTTCAAAGCTTTTCTCTTATATAACCTCTCAGTCTCCCACGATAAATAAATAAAGCTCAGTGGACCACTGGGTTCTGCTTTTGGATCAGAAGTGTTTATTCAAAGGAAATCAAGACATTTTATAGGATCATGTGGTCCCTATACATTATCAACTTGCCTAACTTCTACATTAGGGTGTAGCCAATTTATAAACCAATTACAGATAAGATAAAGATGATAAAGATATACAAAACAAACCAATAAAAATCAGTAACTTATATATGACTTCATAAGTCATTTGAATATGCTGAGAAGCCTTTTAGAAATTGGTAGAAAACAGATCAACTTAATGATCTTTTCCCAAAACCAGTCGGAAGAATGAACATGATCAATGTTTTTCAACGGTCTGAAAAACCGCCAGGCGGAAAACCCGTTCAGTGGGGACCGCTGCGCGGGTTTTCCGTATAGATCCATGTAAAAGTTTGGCAGACGGTTTGCAGACGGTTTTCAAAACCGGAAACCGTCTGAAAAACTGTCTGCAAACCCGTGCCGTGGGGACAAGCCCTAATATGCAATGTCCTCCAAATCAATGTTCTGTGTTGACTTAAGCCGGTTTAAGGGGACATTATGACATGACCCAAATATGGTCAGGCAAACTCTTATGATTTGTTTCATCAATTTTTCCAAGCTGAATACACAGTGTAACTAAGTGAAAGGTGAGAGAAAGAAAACACAGCTACACAGCTTTCCTAGATTGGGAGAAGCTGGGATTCTTATGAGTATAATTATCATTTGTTATTCTATATTATTTTATATCAATCTAGTCATACACTGATTCTCTTAAAAAGAGGCCCTATTCCAGAAATGTCTGGTCGAATCAGTGGGGGGAAAAATAAGCTTAATGCGTTTTTTCCACGGATTTTGGTGCTAATAAAGTTATCTTACTTTTGTTGCTGAAAATACTTTTTTTTTTTTTTTTACAGATTTTGGCACTAAAGTACGTTTTTATTCTGAATTTTGGCGCTAATAAAGTTATCTCGCTTTTGTCACTAAAAATACTTTTTTTTATGGATTTTGGAACTAAAATATAGTTTTTTATGGATTTTGGCGTTTATAAAGTTATCTCGCTTTTGTCATTAAAAATCTGTTTATTTATGGATTTTGGTGCTAAAATCCGGGTTCTTACAGATTTTGTCACTAATAATGTTATCTCACTTTTGCTGATAAAACTCCGTCTTTAAACGGATTTTGGTGCTAAAAATCCGTTTACGGATTCTAGTGCCATCATCTGTAAAAAAAAAAAAACTATTTTAGCAAAAATCAGTAAAAATTGGATTTTAGAGGCAAAAGCGAGATACCTTTATAAACGCCAAAATCCATGAAAAAAAGTATTTTAGCGCTAAAATTCATTAAAAAAACTTATTTTTACTGACAAAAGCGAGACAACTTTATTAGAGCCTAAATCCGTAAAACGACTACAAGATTACATATACATGCAATAATATGCTTTACATCCCCTTTTGTAGGGTGGAGTTACATCCAATGGCTGCTTTTGACAGTCAGTGGACAAAAATTTGAAAGTTTTTAGGATTTGGTTTTCAGGTTTACTGCAGTGTAGACATAACCAAACATTTTTAATATTTTCCAAGGCAATATCATTGATATTAACAATAAAGGACTTATCCTTATCCAAATCCTGTAATGCTTTAATGGCTAATTGCTCCAAAAAATTGAAACCCACAAAATCATTACATGCAGTATTTTTGCAACCATTAGACATTTCCACAGAATTGGACACTTCAACCCCAGAGAAATGTCTCTTGACTGCCAGTAGTCATACAAACCTATTAACGTCCTTGATAGTTTCAAAATGATCGAAGTCACAACTAGATGAATGTCCCAGACCTTTCTGGAGTAGATTAATCTGATCAGCATTAAGGGCCACATGTATGAAAACTGTCTAGGTCTAAGACTTTCTAGCAACCAATCAGAGCTCCCCTTTTATTTTTCCAAAGCACTATATGACATGAAAGGGGAGCTCTAACTGTTTGCTATGGGCAACAAAGTCTTAGACAGTTTTCATAGATGTAGCCTTAAAAGTGCGTTTAGGCCGCGTTTACACGGCACAGGACAAATACCGGTCGGGAAATCCACGTCAGCAAGAGGATAAGTAGTCCTAATGTATAGATCAAGCACTCAGTAAAATTTTGAACAGATTTACTTAAGAATCCCACAAAAAGCAAAACATGTTTTAAAAGCAAAAAACATCTTGAGGCAACAAACATCCACCGCTTACGCGTTTCGAGCCTCATAGAAGAAAGGGCTCTTAGACATTGGCTAAGGTGGAACAGGGAATAGTATAAACCAGATACCAAAAGCAAGGCACTACATAATTACATGAAAAAAAAAAAATACAATGTTTGTGCAACTGAGAGGGACCCCCCAACCTCTGGGCACCACAGCAGCTTCTATGTCTATAGTTACGCCCATGGGTGTGGCTTAGACTGAGCTGAGTGTGGCTTAGAGCATGCACCACTTTGATAAATCTGGAGCAGTTTTAGACTGTCTCAGGCTACGTTCAAATTTGCATTGGAGTATCCATTCGGAGTCTGTGTTGCACAGGTGACATCAAATCCGTTTCCAGACGAATACCAATGGTGTCCAACAGACTTCATTGACCACAATATCGTCATTAAGAGTTCCATCATGGAGTCTGTCACAGTTACGGAAAAAATAGAACTGCATGCTATGCTATTTTTTTTGTCATTTCGGACGGAGGCTCCGAACTGAACCGTCAAGGCAGATATGAACCAGGCCTTTTTAACTCATAGACAGCAATAGTAAATGTGCGTTAATGTGTCCTTAATTTTAGTTTTTTGGTTTTTACATTATGTTGACTGTCATTATCATCATTTACAGATCACAGTAATTGCTGCACATGTGTTCCTATTAGTATAATAGACATATATTTCTTCAGAATCGTTAGTATTCATACCTGTCATCTGTCTGTGATTTTTAGATTAAAAAAATAAATAAATAAAACTTCAGGTTGGCGATCCCCTTTCACAGGGGCAGAGGTTGAGGAGAGGGGATTCTATTATTTTCTGGTGGTGCAAATGATTTACATTAACCTCTCTTTGCCAGATGTGTGCAAGGTGTGTGTAGTGTAAGGCCTGGTTCACATCTGCATATGAGATTCTGTTGGGGATGTTCATCACAGAGATGGCACCAGTTCTGTTAAATGATGAACCACAACAGCTCCTGCTGGACCTCATTAACTACAATAGGGACTGTCGGGTTTACATCATAGTGGCCCTTATTTAAACAGAAAAAAATAGTGCTGTCTACTGCACTATTTTTTCCATCAGTTTTGATGGCCTTACTTCTCTAGTGACACTTTATATATTGCAAAAGTGCCCCCCATGCACAAAAATAGGTACCCCTGGTTTCATACTAGTGGTGACCAGTAGATGGCAATAAAAGGCAGCAATTAAAAAAATACTTTTTGTTTAGTCTTGAAATCTACAACCCAATATTAATACTATTCCTCACCATGGAGACACTGGGGAGCCAAGAGGGTAATATTGGCAGTATTCCTATCTGGGGCCTTGATCAGATTATAAGAAAAAGAAGCCAATGTGTTGCATGATAGGAACTGGTAATTGGTGGGCCCTGAAATTTCTGCGGGCAGTTCTGGGGGGACAGATAAAGGTAAGATAGTAATAGAAGTATTTGTTATACACTAATCTACCAAAACATCAAAAGCTCTAAGTGATGAAGTGAATAACACTTGTTACATTGGCATCTATGAGGCTGGGGAACAATGGTCTAATTAGTAGCTATGCACGGAGCAAAGTGCAGCTGTCAATGACTGCAGGAATTTGCCTGTGATCTCAGTATTGCACCGGCAAACTTGGGCAGCCATTAGCACGCAGTAGCGGTTTCATTCCTGGTCAGCTAGTGGACTATAGAACCTCAAGAGCTGGGGTATAGTTGGCAGCAGGTGAATGGTCAGTTCTTGAAGTGTTGGAAGCAGGAAAAGTGGGCAGGTGTAAGGATCTGAGCAACTATGACAATTATGACTAGATGACTATGTCAGAGCATCTCCAAAATGGCAGGTCTTTTGAGGTGTTTCTGGTAGCCTGGTGAGTACCTATTGAAAGCAGGGCCATCTTAACAGCACTATGGGCCCCTGGGCAGCGAGGTGTACTGCCCCCCCCCCCCCAAAAAAAAAAAAAAAACCTACTCAAAAAAACAAATATAAACATTACCATTATACACTGATGGAAATAGAAGCATATTGACTCAGGGATTCACCGGAGACGTCCCTATCTGATCAGTCGTTCTCTGAATCGTTCTTTTTCCCTTTTCCTCTCCTTCCTTCCAGACCGCCATGATGACTTGTCCCGGCCGCAGCTCGTCCCTGCAGAATGTAATGCACAAACATCTTAGAATCCTCACTTTATCAGCACTTCACTACCGATTCCTACCTCTGTTATGGGCGCCCCACATTTAGTAAGTGGGTTAGTAATGCTGCCCCACCTTTATGTAGGTAGGTTTACAGGCCCACTGTAGGTAGATATGCTGCCCCCTGTAGGTAGGTTTATAGCCCACCTGTAGATTGTAGGCCCCCTGTAATATCTCCCCCATAGATTGTAGGACCCTCCTGTATTATCCCCTCATAGATAGGGCCAGTAATTAGCCCCAAGTAATTAGCCAGGCAGGGCCAGTATATAGCCAGGCAGGGCCAGTAATTAGCGCAGGCAGGGCCAGTATATAGGCAGGCAGGACCAGTATATGGGCAGGCAGGGCCAGTATGTAGGCAGAAAGGGCCAGTATATAGGCAGGCAGGGCCACTTACAGGTAGGCAGGGCAGTATATAGGCAGGCAGGGGCAGTATATAGGCAGGGCCAGTATATAGGCAGGGCCAGTATATAGGCAGGCAGGGGCAGTATATAGGCAGGCAGGGCCGGAATATGGGCAGGCAGGACCAGTATATGGGCAGGCAGGGCCAGTATATAGGCAGACAGGGCCACTTATAGGTAGGCAGGGGCAGTATATAGCCAGGCAGGGCCACTTATAGGTAGGCAGGGGCAATATATAGCCAGGCAGGGCCATTTATAGGCAGGCAGGGCCAGTATATAGCCAGGCAGGGCCACTTATTGCCATGGCGGGGGAGTATATATGCTTGGAGGGCCACTTATATAGGTAGGCAGGGCCAGTATAAAGGCAGGCAGGGCCAGTATATAGGCAGGCAGAGCCATTTATGGGTAGGCATGACCAGTTTGTAGGCAGATAGGGCCACTTATAGGTAGGCAGGGCCATTTATAGGTAGACAGGGCCAGTATATAGGCAGACAGGGCCACTTAAAGGTAGGCAGGGCAGTATATAGGCAGGTAGGGCCACTTATAGGTAGGCATGGCCATTATATATGCAGGCAGGGCCAGTATATAGGCAGGCAGGGCCATTTATAGGTAGGCAGGGCCAGTTTATAGGCAGACAGGGCAACTTATAGGTAGGCAGGGCCAGTATATAGGCAGGCAGGGCCATTTAAAGGTAGGCAGGGCCAGTATATAGGCAGGCAGGGCCATTTATAGGTAGGCAGGGCCAGTATATAGGCAGGCAGGGCCATTTATAGCCAGGCAGGGGCAGTATATAGGCAGGCAGGGCTAGTAGTTAAAAAAAATAAAATAAAAACAATACTCACCTGATGTCTTTCCCTCCTCTTCTCCTCGTCCGGAGCGGACGATGGCAGCAGAGTGCGGGCCGCGGAGCCCAGATGCGCGATGACGTCTTTACATCGCGCGCCTGCCCCCCCGGCCTCCTGGGAGCTGTTCTGCCTCGGCCGCTGCCGGTACAGGCACGGTGCAGGCAGCGGCCATGATGGCCACATGGCTGGGTCTGTGACCCAGCCGTGTGGCGAGGGGGGACCAGCGCCGAATCCCGGCTGCCCACCGGGCAGAGCCTGGCTGTCGCTCCACCGGGCAGGGTAGGCAGCTGCCCAGGAGGGCCCCCTGAGCACGTGGGGCCCCCGGGCAAGCGCCTACCTAGCCCAATCGAAGAGACGGCCCTGATTGAAAGTGGTCCAAGGAAGGACAATGTGTGTATGGGGCCACATAGCTGCAGACCAATCATAAGGCCCATGCTGACCCCTATCAATGGGCTACAGTGGGCTCATGAACATCAGAATTGGATTATCTTTTCCCCTGGCGACCATGTGTCACCTTGGAAAGAGATGTCACCAGGATGCAGTATGGGAGGAAGAAAAGCTGGCAAGAGCAGTGTGATGCTCTAGGTAATGTTGTTATAGGAAACAGAAAAATTGGATCTCTGATTCACACATATAGCTAAGACTTAAACCCTGCTGGGAGTGGGGTGGTACATTAGAAACACCCAGTTGGCATCTAGAGATTTATATTCAGTCAATACTCTATGTAAAAAAAAAAAAAAAGTAAGCAAAGTTTTTTCTTTGGAGGAAAGCTAAAATCTCATAGTAGCCAATTCAGAGTCTCTACAAAAGGATAAGAGCAAGACATATCTCTAGCTAACCAGTACCCTGCCCTGTACTGAGAACCCTGAAACTGCTGTTTGCAGATGGGTGTCTAATTTTATAGAGACAATTCTGTCTTGGCTAGTCATAAAATGAATATGCAAGCTAATAATATAAAAAAAATAAGGGGACATTCCCACGACAGAGTAAAACTGAAGCGTGAAACAAAGGAGGATTCTGCTGTTGAAATCTGTGTCGTCCACATATTTTAAACAAGTTTTATTTGTATAGTATATACTTATTGCATCTGGATTTAGCAACGTTTTTGGATTTGGATTTAAATGTCGGGTTGCAGTCAGAAAGAGTCCATTTCATGCCTTTTTATTTTGGACGTGAATCTGTGTTAAAATCCCCATTCAGTACACTCTTTTGGGTGCTTAATGCTTGAGGGTTTTAACAATCTCATTGACATAAATAGTAAATTTCCAGGCATTTTTCATGAGGAATACAGCCAAGTAATGAGAATGTTCAAAGTCTTTGTTGTTCATCCTCTGCCTTGATGTGGATCACTTCACCAGACGGGTCAGCAAATTCCTGTTTCATAGTTCCAAGAGGTGGGACCCACATCTCTCATAATTTAGGGTATATCCTGTTGCTATGCCGTAAATGTCTGTGTTAGAAACACCCCTTGGAGTTTGAGAGTATTATGTGCAGCAATCAAAACCTCATCATTTAAATTAGTATATTTATATCTGAAATTATCTGTTCACAAGGTCAGGAAGCTAGGCTCTTGCGGTAGAGCTTGTCCTGCCCTGCAAACTTATATTGCCAAACAGCAATTATATTAACGCCTTCATAGCCATAGCAGGTTTACAGCATCCAGTACATTGTCGGGACAGGAATGTAACATGTAGCTTCCTTTAGTCATCAAACTGCCTAGTGTTGTACTGGTAGAGAATGATGAGTCAGACACCCAGGAGGAGATGGTGGAGGCAGATCCACCACCTGTAGTCTTGCATTTCCTCTTAGGACAGTGTCTCCCGGTTGAACAGTGGGACAACAGTTAACCCAGCCCAAATAAGTACTCTTCTATGATAGAAGGAGAAAAGCTGAGCTTCGTGATATATATGGTTATATGATAGAGGAGAGAAGCTGAGCTCTGTGATATATAGGGTTATATGATAGAGGAGAGAAGCTGAGCTTCGTGATATATAGGGTTATATGATAGAGGAGAGGAGCTGAGCTCTGTGATATATAGGGTTATATGATAGAGGAGAGAAGCAGAGCTCTGTGATATATAGAGTTATATGATAGAGGAGAGACGCTGAGCTCTGTGATATATAGGATCATGTGATAGAGGGAGAGAAGCTGAGCTCTGTGATATATAGAGTTATATGATAGAGGAGAGACGTTGAGCTCTGTAATATATAGGATTCTATTTTTTTTTTCCAAAAGAAAAGAAAGGTAGGAATAAATCCTACTCAGAACGATTCAGCGCCTGGATAATACTGACAAATGATAAACCTAACACTCCATATTAATATATTAGAGTGTCGGTTTTATTTATATAAAAGCAAAGATATTTAAAAGTCACACATCAATATAATTCCTCTACGTGTTTCACACACTCTCCTGGCATGCTTCCTCAAGAGTAGTATCATAAACAATAAATTCAGCTTTATATAGTGTAAGATAAATTACATAAAGCTGAATTTATTATTTGTGATACTACTCCTGAGGAAGCACACCAGGGAAGGAATTATATTGATGTGTGACTTTTAAATAACTTTGCTTTTATGCAAATAAAACCTACACTCTAATATATTAATATAGGGAAAGCTGTCAATCACTGTATGTGGGTCAGCAGTACTTCTACTGTCACTTAAGGAGTCCTATCAGGATTTTCTTTTATTACTCAGAAATCCTACTCCAAACTATATATCACAGAGCTCAGCTTCTCTTTCTCTATCATATAACCCTATATATCACAGAGCTCAGCTCCTCTCCTCTATCATATAACCCTATATATCACAGAGCTCAGCTTCTCTCATCTATCATATAGCCCTATATATCACAGAGCTCAGCTCCTCTCCTCTATCATATAACCCTATATATCACAGAGCTCAGCTTCTCTTCTCTATCATATAACCCTATATATCACAGAGCTCAGCTTCTCTTCTCTATCATATAACCCTATATATCACAGAGCCCAGCTTCTCTTCTCTATCATATAACCCTATATATCACCGAGCTCACTTCCTCTCTTCTATCCTATAAACCTCAATTTATAACAAAATCTATTGGTCATTTTTCCTAGAAGATTTGGATGTGATAAGGAGGACTCACTAAATTCATACCACATAATTGTCTGCATACATTGTCAGATCAAGGGATCCTATGTTGAGCACCCAAACTAAATTTACCACCACTCACTTATAGAGCGCAAGTAAGGCCTCGTTCACACGGCTTATTCTGCCGCGGATTGGCGCCATACTGCACGCCGGATTTGCGCTGCAGTACGGCGCCAATCCGTGGCAGCAAGTACGGTAATCCACTGCTCTCATAGAGAACAGTTTAATCCGTCGCTCCTCCCCGCTCGGCGAATCCGCCGCAGGGGGAGAAAGTGACCTGCACATGATTTACGGTGCGGACGCGCCGTAGATAATGCATTGCCTATGGGGCCGGGAGCGGCGCCCCCGCCGCGCTCCGGCCCCGCCCCCGGCCCGCCCCTTATTCCCGGTGGATTTGTGAGCTCAATACGGCTCACAAGTCCGTCGGAAATAAGCCGTGTGAACACGGCCTAAATGTCATGATGTCACATAATGTCAATGAGCCAGCACCTGGCTCTCTGCTACTGAAGTTAAAGGGGTTTTCTCACTACCTCAGTTCGTGCACATTCTGACCGCTTACAGCATTTTGAGTTTCAAAACATGGGGCGTGCTAACACAGTTTGGGGGCGTCTTCAGCCAGCAGGCTCCATCACGCCCACAGGCATAACATGCTCGCTCCCCTGGCAATGCTGGCTCAGTACAGTATATGGTCCTGAGGTTACTGATAGAAAGCAGCTGTGGGAGCATTTAGTAGCTGCAGCGACTTACAAGACCCCTTGCAGAGCACTGTTTCCCCTATACACTCCCTGCTTAAGAGGAGTGAAGATCTGCTGATAAGCAATGGAAACAAGTAATGATGCCTGAGTATGGAAGTCTTAGAAACTGATTAGCTGCACACACTGACCCGCAGCTCCGCTGTTTGTCCTGTCTACCTATACACTCAAAGGTTACAGGGTAAGACAATTAGTGGAGGGACCTGCCGGTCAGTGTGTGGTGTAGACGAGTGGGCAGCTAATCAGCTTCTAAGACTTCTGTACTCAGGCAGCCTTACATGTTTACATTGCTTATCAGCAGATCTTCTCTCCTCTTAAACAGGGAGCATGTAGGGGAAACAATACTATTCAAGGTGTCTTGTAATTCTCTGCAGCTACTAAATGCTCCCACAACTGCTTTCTTTCTATCAATAAAGCAAGGGGGGAGGTAGGCAGAGGAGATCAGGGAGCCTGTGCGCGCTCCCGAGATTAGGACCGGGGGCAGAGACATAGAGGAGGCTGGAGACCCAACAGCCAATGCCGGTGAAGGGGGCGGTGTAGGCTGCGTCTGTTTCATCTGACGGCACTCCACTGCCTGCTCTCCTCTCCTCTGCCTTGTAGAACACTGCTGATTCACTCATTGTCTGAGTCATAGGTTTCTATATGTTAGTGAACAGCAATGATATATAGAGTCTGTGATTTCTAGGTTATGACCCAGCATACCATGTGCTGGTTCTTCTCGCCCGACCCATTGTCTGATCTCATAACAATAAAAACTATGGGAACTCCAATGAGGGTAGCAACTTGAGAGTACAGAGGTTAACAGGTAAAAATCAGGTACTCTTTAGACTCAGAGCCATACAACAAAACCACATGCAACCAAAGGCATCCCGCAGGTAAGCCTCATAAGACATACCCAGTACTGAAGTTACATCTCCAGAGCTTGTAGGCACAGATCTTCTTCAGCATTAGACTCCACTTATGAAGTAGGTCATAACATAAGTTAAGAAAAATCTTTGCCTTGTCTTGAAAAATATAGAACTTTTCATTGTGCTGCTCACATCTAGTGCCTTTGTAAGCAGCTTTCATGTCCTTCGCTGAATGTCTTCTCATTCCCACACCTTTGTGACCACCTAATTTACCTATAAATACACATAATTTACATACCGATGCACATTGTGCGCTGTATTCATATGTATTCTCCCCCTTTTTCAAAGGGACCTGTAGGTCTGTGAGTGCATAGCATCAATAAAGACTGATAGAGTATTAATGACATAACCTAAAAATATGACAACCTTAAAAGTGAGCAATCCTTCTCTTTTTGGACGTGTGAATATAGTTAAAATGGTAATTGTAACGGTCTGGTGGTGGATCCACTGGACCACCGCAGGCGATGGTGTAAGCCCACACCAGGGAGTGGAATCTAAGTGGGACCCGGTATTCACCAGAGCCCGCCGCAAAGCGGGATGGTCTTGCTGCGGCGGGTGTCCACCAGGTCACGACCACTGGCGAGGTACAGGATCGGCAGGCAGGCTCGTGGTCGTGGACGGACAGGAGGTCAGGACAGGCGGCTCTGGTTCGGTGACGGTAGACAAGCAGGAGGTCGGGGCAGGCAGCAAGGTTCGTAGACGGGAGACGTAAGCAAGAGGTCGGTACACGGTATGACTAGACAGGAACGCTCTATGAAGCTTTCACCACAGGGAATATACACTAAGGATCCGGCGAGGGCCGGCAGGAAGTGGCCGGACTAAATAGGAGCAGTGCCCAGCAATGAACCAATTACCGGCACACTGCCCCTTTAAATTCAAACTGCGGCGCGCGCGCGCCCCTATGGGCGGAGCTATGTGCCGGGAGACGGAGCCAGACAGAGCAGGAGCGCTGCCGGGCAAGTGAACGGCGGAGGGGGCTGAGACACGGGCGGACCCCGAACCCAACGTGCGGGACGATACTGCTTCACTAGGGGCTGATGCATGAAGTTCCCGGCGGAGCCCGAGTCCAGAAACGCCGGAACTCGGAACGTGAGACCAGTCTCTGAGACGACTTGCACAGGCATCAACAGACGTGGAGAGGAGGAGGTTGCACCTAGGAATGCCTCTCCCACAGATCCTAGGTGCTGGAGTTTCCCGCAGGCTTGGGACGCTTGGGGCAGGTCCTCAAAAAATGCTCTGGGCTGCCACATTAGAGGCACAAATTTCTTTGCCGACGCTGGACCAACTCTTGCTCAGAGAGGCGGGCTCGATCACTCTGCATGGGCTCCTCGGTGGGTGTTGGCGACTGTGGCGCAGGAGGCCTCTGGAACACCGGTGCCAGGCGAGGAAACCGGCGAGGTTGGGCTGACTGACGCTCTTGCTGAAGTTCTTCCTCCCGTTCAAGGAAGCGTACGTCAATGCGGGTTGCTAACCGGATCAAGTCGCTGAGGGAAGACGGGAGGTCTCTAGCGGCCAAGACATCCTTAACTCGCCTTGAGAGTCCTTTCTTGAAGGTAGCACACAGAGCGGCCTCGTTCCATGACAGTTCAGAGGCCAGAGTACGGAATTGTACCGCGTAGTCTCCTACAGGCAGGTCCCCCTGGCGTAAGTTTAGGAGGGCTTAGAGGATGCACGGGCTGGTTCCTCGAAGACGTTGCGGAACTCACTGAGGAACAACTGTAGATCCGCCGTCACTGGATCGTTTCTGTCCCATAGGGGCGTAGCCCATGCCAAGGCCTTCCCGGAGAGGAGGCTGACCACGAAAGCCACCTTAGCACATTCAGACAGTAACTGATCAGTCATAAGCTCCACGTGCATAGAGCATTGGGTGATGAACCCTCTGTCACGTACGCGCTCACCAGCACGTGACTGGGGGGGCCACTGTAATGGGGTAGACTTATATCCACTCGAGCTCACCTCTCACTCAGGTAGCAAATCAAGCATAAATCGTACCACAAGACAGTCCAGCACCCCAAAATTATCCGCTGCCACCACCTTCCCTTCAATAATCAAAAAAAAAACAAAAGGGCTCAGCCGGAAGGTATCTGAGTCCTCACCGATTTCTAAAAACACGTAAAAATGCTCACAGGTCAACTCACTGCTCTCTCAGTAGTTACCAAAGAGAAAAAAAACAATCCTTCAAAGAAATTGGGTTCGTGCAACAACAAGAGTTAACGAATTACTGATACCTTTAATATAAAAATGATTTCAGTGCTTGCATAGACAAAAATATGATAATAACAATAATGACACACATACAATACAGTTTTTAAAATAAAGGGAGAAAAATGGAAAAATTCACACTTACAAGATGTTTCCACGTCCCGGGGTAAGGAGAAATTAGACACAGCTCACTTTAGAAAGAAGGACCCCATAGCTATGACACAGAATAAAGGGTGGCTGGGCCATTTATAACCCAGTCAGGCTGTCTCATCTGATTGGCTTGAATTATGAAAGTGGGTGGTTTACAGAAATTTTCTGGGGAGGGGCTAAGGTCTTTTAGTTCCACAAGGGGGCACTCACGGACAGCCTCTCTGGGCAGACAAAGAAAACCTTTTTTCTCTCTCTGGGGAAAGATGGGGTTTATTTGCAAGCTGTAAAACTAGGCTTATCAGATCTGCTGTCCCAAAAACCCAGGAAACAGGGCTGCCATAAATGCCTTTCTTTTAGCCAGATGGCCAGAAACTTTCTCTCTCCTGAAGAATGGGGGAAGGAGAATTTCACCATCTGAACTGCAGGATTTAGTGATGAGTTATAATACATTGAATTTTCAATACTTGTACATAACACCTCCCCCTTTTGGAGTGGGCGTGGGGGACTGGCTCACCTGCCATCTCCTGAGCCCGCCTCCGTACTGCCCTGGCGCGAGAGACCATCTGCATTACCATGTTCAATGCCCTTTTTGTGTTGTACAGTAAAATCATATTGCTGCAGCACCAGGCTCCACCTGAGCAGCGTGCCATTGTCGCCAGCCACTCGGTTGAGCCAGGTTAGCGGGTTATGGTCGGTGACCACCGTAAAGTTGCGCCCATATAGGAAATGGTTGTAGTTTTACTTGAGGGCCCATACGATGGCCAAACACTCCTTCCTCAATTGTAGCATAGGAAAACCTCCCCGCGCAGGAGCTTCCTGCCAGGTACAGAACTGGGTGCTCCTCCCCCTTTTGGTTCACCTGACTGAGGACCGCCCCAACCCAAAGTGCTGGCGTCAGTTTGGACCACAAACCCCTACGGGAGAAGTCCGGAGCCTGGAGGACAGGTGAGCTGGCCAAGGCCAGCCTTTAGTGCATTAAGGGCCTGCTCACTTTGGGGGTCCAAGGGGACAATTTGGGGAATTTTTTTTCTTGGTGAGGTCATTTTAGGGGCTTGGCCAGGGCACTGTAGTTTGGCACAAACTTCCTATAGTAGCCACCTACCTAGAAAGGACATCACCGTTTTTTAGTTTTGGGAGTGGGCCCAGGCTGTAATCGCCTCTGTCTTTTCCTGGTCCGGCCTTAGCATCCCACCCCACACACAGTGTCCCAATAGTGTACCTCGGCCATGGCTATCTGACACTTCCCTGGCTTAATGGCCCGACCTCAGATTTGAGCCTCTCTAGGACTTGGGAACAGATGGGTAAGGTGCTCCTCCCAGGAATTGCTAAAGATGGCTATATCGTCCAAATGCAACAGCAAACCCATCAAATCCCTCAAGCAGCTGATTGACCAGGCGCTGAAATGTGGCAGCGGCATTTTTCATACCAAAGGGCATGACTAAAAAGTCATTACAGCCCAAAGGGGGTTAATGAAGGCCGACCTTTCCTGGCTTCCTTCGCGGGGGGATCTGCCAATAGCCCCTGCTCAGGTCCCATAATGGTGGGGTTTAGGAGGCACCGGGCCAGCGATCTAAACGCTCATCTATCCGGGGCATGGGATAGGCATCAAAGACTGTGATGCAATTTAACCTCCTGTAATCCCAACAAACCTTGTCGTCGATCCTTTTTTGGGACAAAAAACCACGGGTGAGGCCCAGGCACTCTGAATTTTTGTATGACCCCTAAGGCCAACATCTCTTCTATTTGCCCCCTCATGTTGCCTTTCACCTCTGCTGAGACCCGAAAAAGCAGTTGCCAATGGGGGAGTGAGTGCCATTTTCCACATGGTGGATGCTAACTGAGTTCGCCCTGGCCTACTTGTAAAAGGTAATCCTGATAGGCCATCAGTACCTGGTGAAGCTCAGACCTCTGTGTGAGGGCTAACTGAGGGGTAAATTGGGCCGCCTCAATGTGTCTGTGTCCTGTGTTTCGGCCAAGAGATCTACCAGGACATCCTTCTCTCCCTCCTCGGCAGGCTGCACACAGGCAGAACACAGGGCTCCCTGGAGTGATGTGCTTTAACATAATTTAACAATGGAACACTTTCTGCCGCTTGTCATCCGGGGAAACACTACATATTAACATCATGAGACGTTTATGCACCGTGTAGGGCCTTCCCCAATGCAGCCTGTAACTTGTTCTGCAGCATGGGACCAGTACCCAAACCTCCTGCCCTGCTTCATATGTTCGTTGCCGGGCATTACGGTCATACCATAGTTTCTGCTTGGCCTGGGTTTGGGTAAGGTTGTCATGCACAACACTGCAAATTGCCTGCATCTTGTCCCTGAGTTTTATGACGTACCCCACCACAGAAGACTTCGGGGGCCCTCCAGCTTACCCTCCCAGGACTCTCGATCAAATCCAGGGGCCCCCTTACTCTTCTACCACATAAAGGAGTTCAAAGGGGGAAAAATCCTGTAGAAGCTTGGGGCACCTCCCAATAGGAAAAACAGCAGGTGGGGAAAGGTAACGCTCCCAATCATGGCCTTGGGTCTCCACTAGCATTTTGAGCATCTGCTTTAATGTCCCATTAAAACGCTCACACAACCCATTGGTCTGGGGGTGATAGGGAGTGGCGGTCAGGTGCTGCACCTGCATTTTCTTGCAGAGGCTCTGCATTAGATTGGACATAAACTGAGTCCCCTGGTCAGTTAACTTTCTCCTGAGGAAAACCCAACGCGTGAAAACACAGATAACGGGGCATCAGCAACCTTGTCTGCCGTATAGAGGGACATGGCCACAGCCTCTGGAAAATCGGGTGGCAATAGTCAACTACTGTCAGAATGAAGCGCTTCCCAGAACTGCTGGGACGGAAAGCGACCTATGATATCCACCCCACTCTTTGGAAAGGCTCATCGATGATTGGAAGGGATCAGGGGAGCCTTGGAAGCATTCCCCGCCAAAACCTACCCGCTGGCAGCCCCATGCATGAACGACAGTAGTTGGGTATGTCAGCCCCCCATTTTTGGGCCAATAAAAATTATAAAATGAGCCACCCTTTGGGTTTTTTGTGTAGCCCAAATGCCCGGCTAAAGGAATCTCATGAGCGACCTTCAATAGTTGTTCCCTGAATGGGTATGGAACTACCAGTCGCTTTTCAGATTCCCACAGTTGGTGTGCGTCAGCCACAGTCTCTGTGTACAGCTTGCCCTCTCCCATACACCCTTTCCGTTGCGGACTCAGGGGGAGGATTATTTTCCAGCCCCCTTAGCTTGTCAAGCTGTGATCTGACAGTAGGGCTGCCTGAAAGCCATAGCTATCAGGTTGCACATCACTTGCAAGGGGGGGTCAGTAGCAGATGCTGGGCTCTCTGTGCGGGCTGCAGCGTGTGACCCCTCCTCGCAGAGACGCTGTCTGTGAGGGAGAAGCAGGTACACAGGTCTGGGGCTTAAAATAGTTTGACTGCGAGTTATAGCTGCAACATATAAACGTTATCAACATTTACATTTACATTACCCACAGCGGGGACAGTGTCCAGGGGGCACCTACGGGGACAGTCTCAAACACATCAGGGCGTTCCCCTGATGCTGTGCACTGGTCCTGTAGGGAACCACATATCGGGGTGGCATCCAGTGGGGGACAAAGGGGGATAATTAATCTTTCCCTCTCCCCCCAAATCCGTACCCAGCAAAACACTTGGGTGGAAAGAGTCAGAGATTCCCTTCTCTCATTCCTCTGCCTGCTCCCCAATCCAATAAAAAACGGGCCATGGGGAAGCGGAGCTGAATCCTCCAAATCCAGTCAGGGACATTGTCTTTCCAGTAAGGATGTCCTCAGAGTTCACCAACTCAGGGCGCACCACAGTCACCTCTGCACCACTGTCCTTGAAGCCAACGGTAAAACCCTTTTTGCCCCACGGGGCACAGGTTGCAAATTGTGCTGCTTCTTCCCTTTACCCCCAGCCACAAGGTTAATATAGGGCCCTGCCCCCTGGAGCTTTCGCAGGCGTAGGGGCACTCTTCCCCTTGTCGGGACAGGGGGCACTAACATGCCCCCACTTTGTTACAGGTGAAGCATTTGCGCGGGTCAGACTGGGATAGGTGGGTCTTGGGGCCCCAGGGGGATAACCAGTAGGGTGCCCAGATGGTCGATGGGGAGGGAGGAAGGGATCTCCAGCAGGCTTACCTCTCCTCCAGGTGGACTCCGGTGGTCTCCGGGTTTCTGGCATCCTATTGGTAACATAGGAGTCCTTGCCAGGTCCGCCGCCTCTTTGGGTGTCTTGGGCTTCCAGTCGCAGACAAACTGACGAACATCGGCAGGACAGATATGGAGGAAGCTGCTCCTTGATCAAACAATTCAACAGGTCGTCAAAAAACTGGAGACAGAGAGTCCCTCTACCCACTGCTTGCAGGTGGTACTTAAGCCGCTTTCCACATCGGCGTAGCTGTCAGTGGGGCCTTTCTTGTAGACCTCCGAAATTTTCCCGCGATACACCCTCCGGAGTGAGGTGATATTTCGTGACCAGAGCCCTCTTTATGGCATCATAGTCCCCATCTTGCTCTGGTAGAGGTCCGAAAAAACCTCCAAGGCTTTTCCCTTAGTCCTGGGGTCAGATATCGTGCCCACCTCCTCTTTGGGCAGATGATATTGCCTACAAGTCTTTCAAATCCTCGTAGGAACACATCTAAGTCCCATTCTTTTTCCCTCACAGGAAAGTGTTCCCGTCGGGGGTTTTAACGGGTTTGTATCCTGGGCAAGAGGCCGTGGCAAGCCTCACCCCTTTCATGTTGTGCCAGCTGCAGCTTTAGGTCCCTCTCAGCTTGGACGCTCGGGCCGCCTCAGCCTCTCTCGCTGCTTGACGCTCGGCCCGCCTCTCCTCGCTGCTTGACGCTCAGTCTGCCGCAGCCTCTCTCTCTGCCTGTTGGAATTTCAGGATAAGTTGGAGGCGCACACTAGGGTCACAAGCGCCAAGTTGCTGCAAAGCCATGCCCAGAGCAAGTCCATGCCTCCCTAGAGCTGCCGCTGCGGGGGTCCTCAGGGGGAAAATTTCTTCAGGCGCATACTCCGTCAATTGGACCTGTGCGTTTCAGTTTCGCTCTCTGACGCCGCGTCCGGCTGCTGCAGATCGTGCTCCCCTTAGTTCCAGGATCAGCTGGGCCTTAGTTTTCGCAGACGTATTAATATCTCTCTCCTCACATAGGCTGACGAGAAAATTCTTTACTTTGCTTCTTGTAAAGGGCTGCCATTTCCACAAAGCACCCTTTGCCCAAAAAAAAGATAGAAAAGGAAAAACAGGGAGGGGAACTGATTGATTGTGTGTCAACTAAAGTAAGCACGCGTTAATTCTTGTAAGACTGGTGTAATCTTCACAAAGATACAGCCAGTCTTTTAGTGCAGGAATAATTGCTTAAACCAAGCACTAATGTTGCAATAAAATAAAAATATCCCACCGCTTGCCACCAATTTGTCACTACGGGGCTCCACCAGCACGTGGGCTGGGGGGGCCACTGTAATGGGTAGACTTATATTCACTCGAGGCTCACCTCTCACTCAGGGGAGCAAATCAAGCATAAATCGTACCACAAGACAGTCCGCACCCCAAAATTATCCGCTGGCCACCACCTTCCCTTCAATAATCAAAAAAAAAAAAACAAAGGGCTCAGCCGGAAGTATCTGAGTCCTCACCGATTTCTAAAAACACGTAAAAAATGCTCACGGTCAACTCTGGGTCCTCTCAGTAGTTAAACCAAAAGGAAAAAAAAACAATCCTTCAAAGAAATTGGGTTCGTGCAACAACAAGATTTAACGAATTACTGATACCTTAAATAAAAATGATTTCCAGTGCTTGCATAGACAAAAATATTATAATAACAAAATGACACACATACAATACAGTTTTTTAAAATAAAGGGAGAAAAATGGAAAAATTCACACTTACAAGATGTTTCCACGTCCGGGGTAAGGAGAAATTAGACACAGCTCACTTTTTGAAAGAAGGACCCCATAGCTATTGACACAGAAAAAAGGGTGGCTGGGCCATTTAATACCCAGTCAGGCTGTCTCATCTGATCGGCTTTGAATTATGAAAGTAGGTGGGGTTTACAGAATTTTTCTGGGGGGGGCTATGGTATTTTTGTTCCACAAGGGGGCACTCACGGGCTGCCTCTCTGGGCAGACAAAGGAAACCTTTTTTCTCTCTCTGGCGGGAAAGAGTGTTTTATTTGGGAAGCTGTAAAACTAGGGTTATCAGATCTGCTGTCCCTAGAAAACAGGAAAAAGGGCTGCCATAAATGCCTTTCTTTTAGGGCCCGATGGCCAGAAACTTCTCTCTCCCCCTGAAGAATGGGGAAGGAGAAAATTTTACCATCTGAACTGCAGGATTTAGTGATGAGTTTTTAATACATTGAATTTTCAATTTCTTGTACATAACACCCTCTGCAGAGTTTTGGGTCCACCGTCATTACTAGATGGTAGTGACAGCCGAAGCTTGGGCCCCTCAGCGCCGCGGGAACCATTGAAGCAGGAACAACGACAGGAGCCGGCGGAGGGTTTCTGCGCTGGACGGTGATAAGCTGGCTGCACCATGGAGGAAAGTTGCTCAAGCTGCTGCGGGTTGCTTGCGTGATCTGTTGCGATTGCTTGACCACGACGGGGGTGATGTTGGCAACACTTGGCAAGGGCACCTTGGCGGGGTCCATGGCCGGATCCTACTGTAACGGTCCCGGTGGTGGATCCACTGGGCCCACCGCAGGCGATGGTGTTTAAGCTCACACAGGGAGTGGAATCAAGTGGACCCGGTATTCACCAGAGCCCGCCGCCGAAAGCGGATGGTCTTGCTGCGGCGGGTGTCCCACCAGGTCACTACCACTGGCGGACTTGCCTGCGGTGGTGGCCAAGGGTAACGAGGTACAGGATCGGCAGGCAGGCTCGTGGTCGTGGACGGACAAGAGGTCAGGACAGGCGGCTCTGGTTCGGTGACGGTAGACAAGCAGGAGGTCGGGGCAGGCGGCAAGGTTCGTAGACGGGAGACGTAAGCAAGAGGTCGGTACACGGTATGACTAGACAGGAATGCTCTATGAAGCTTTCACCACAGGGAATTTACACTTAGGATCTGGCGAGGGCCAGCAGGAAGTGGCCGGACTAAATAGGAGCAGTGCCCGGCAATGAACCAATTACCGGCGCACTGCCAATTTAAATTCAAACTGCCGGCGCGCGCGCACCCCTAGGGGCAGAGCTACGCGCCGGGAGACGGAGCCAGACAGAGCAGGAGCGCAGCCGGGTAAGTTAACGCCGGAGAGGGCTGAGACACGGGCGGACCCCGAACCCGACGTGCGGGACGGGGCTCCGCTAGGAGCAGGGGCACGGGCGCGCCTGCGACCTGGGACAGTGGTCGCAGGGGCGTCCGTGACAGTAATATTATCCAAGCTCTTATATATACACTCACCGGCCACTTTATTAGGTACACCATGCTAGTAACGGGTTGGACCCCCTTTTGCCTTCAGAACTGCCTCAATTCTTCGTGACATAGATTCAACAAGGTGCTGGAAGCATTCCTCAGAGATTTTGGTCCATATTGACATGATGGCATCACACAGCTGCCGCAGATTTGTCGGCTGCACATCCATGATGCGAATCTCCCGTTCCACCACATCCCAAAGATGCTCTATTGGATTGAGATCTGGTGACTGTGGAGGCCATTTGAGTACAGTGAACTCATTGTCATGTTCAAGAAACCAGTCTGAGATGATTCCAGCGTTATGACATGGCGCATTATCCTGCTATAAGTAGCCATCAGATGTTGGGTACATTGTGGTCATAAAGGGATGGACATGGTCAGCAACAATACTCAGGTAGGCTGTGGCGTTGCAACGATGCTCAATTGGTACCAAGGGGCCCAAAGAGTGCCAAGAAAATATTCCCCACACCATGACACCACCACCACCAGCCTGAACCGTTGATACAAGGCAGGATGGATCCATGCTTTCATGTTGTTGACGCCAAAATTCTGACCCTACCATCCGAATGTCGCAGCAGAAATCGAGACTCAGCAGACCAGGCAACGTTTTTCCAATCTTCTACTGTCCAATTTCGATGAGCTTGGGCAAATTGGAGCCTCAGTTTCCTGTTCTTAGCTGAAAGGAGTGGCACCCGGTGTGGTCTTCTGCTGCTGTAGCCCATCTGCCTCAAAGTTCGCCGTACTGTGTGTTCAGAGATGCTCTTCTGCCTTCCTTGGTTGTAACGGGTGGCTATTTGAGTCACTGTTGCCTTTCTATCAGCTCGAACCAGTCTGCCCATTCTCCTTTGACCTCTGGCATCAACAAGGCATTTCCGCCCACAGGACTGCCGCTCACTGGATGTTTTTTCTTTTTCGGACCATTCTCTGTAAACCCTAGAGATGGTTATGCGTGAAAATCCCAGGAGATCAGCAGTTTCTGAAATACTCAGACCAGCCCTTCTGGCACCAACAACCATGCCACGTTCAAAGGCACTCAAATCACCTTTCTTCCCCATACTGATGCTCGGTTTTGAACTGCAGGAGATCGTCTTGACCATGTCTACATGCCTAAATGCACTGAGTTGCCGCCATGTGATTGGCTGATTAGAAATTAAGTGTTAACGAGCAGTTGGACAGGTGTACCTAATAAAGTGGCCGGTGAGTGTATATACAGAGCAGCCCCGGGGTTGGTTCCCAAGTCGCATTTCACGCTGATAGACAAACTGTTTTTCTCTTTTCTATGGGGAGGCGCCACCCCTCGTCTGAGCAGGGCCACACTTAAAGCCCCATATGACCGAGGTGGGCTTGCATTTCCTGACCTGTATGTCTACTATGTAGCGGTCCAGTTAGCATATATATCAACATGGTTCCGGGGTAATATGAATGACCCGTCTGTGGTGCTAGAAGCAGCCTTGATAGGCTCACTTGAGGGACTTGCTAACTTGCCTTATAGGGAGGGAAATTGTTTCTGGTATCATTATACACCGTTGATGAGTGCAGCTGTGTCAGTGTGGAAGAATTTTATTCACCGTTATAGACATAGTGGCGAAGACGGTGCTTGGTCCCCGGTTGTCCCCTTGTGGTGTAACAGGAAACTGCCAGAACTAGTAGAGCTCCCAGATTATGGATCTGGGCTGCCTGGGGAGTGAAATACCTTACACGATTGTATAAAGATGGTGTATTCTTGACGTTTGCAGAAATGCAGCTACAGTTTGACCTTCCCAAGGGATCCTTTTTTTGATACCTGCAGCTAAGACACGCGTGTATAACGCAGTTTGGAGGGATTGTAGTCCATCTTGAGTACGGGTACTTAGAGGCCATTATGAGACGGGTTACCCTTAAAAAGCCAGTTTCTTCCATTTACAAGGCTGTTATGGGCTGTCAGGTCTCCCCTCTGGCGGTCTCCTTTGAAAGGTGGCAGAGAGAGGTCCCATCCCTACCAAATGATGCGCTCTCTGAACTAAAGACTTCTTGGCGTCTCTCAGTCTTGAGTGCCATGGATCAGCTTATTAAATGGCTCCATAGGGTCTATCTTATACCAGAACCTTGGCAATTAGAATAACACAGTCTCGGCACTGCTGCTCCGCACTATTCCTCCATAATCAGTGACCCACGTGAACCTTGTTATTTATGAATAACTCTGTGGTGCTCAGTGAACAAACAGATAGACATCAATCACTCGAACTAGGATAAAGAATGGAATTCACGGCACTCACCACGTCCTTAAAAGTCCTTCTTTATTGCGGCAACAACTCCATGTGGAGGGACAAACACTGGATACATAGTAGCTTAGCAGGCGACGGCCGTTTCGCGTTCACACACGCTTCCTCTAGACCTTGTGGGAAAACATGTCATCACCCATTTAAATTTCCCACTGATAGGTCACATGACCCCACAGCTCACACAATGTAACACACTTAACACATTACAAGGTAACAATTAAAAAAATGGCTCCATAGGGTCTATCTTATACCAGGTCGATTATATCAGAGGCATTGTTTGCCCTCCTCAGTTTGTTCCCAGTGTGGAGCTGAGAGAGGAACGTTGATTCACATGGTGTGGGCGTGCTCGGTTCTGCAAAACTATTGGCGGGAAATCCATTGTTTTTTGAATAGCAAACTGGGCTTCCCTAATGTGTGTTCACCTGAGAATAGCCTTTTAGGTATTGTAGAAGATCTAATTCCGGGTAAATCAGACCGCATCCTTTATCTACTCTTGCTCTTCTAAGCTAGGAAAAACATTCTCTTAAACTGAAAACCGCCCAAGGTCCCAACTTTAGATCAGTGGAAACAGCTGGTTAATGCTGAACTCCCTAGGTACAAGATTACGCATGCTGTGAAGGGCAACCCCCAGCGTTTCAATACAGTCTGGAGCAATTAGACTGCGGCTCAGACTTTGTGAATGGCAATGGATGTGGGTAGGCGGGCCAGTGACCGACAAGTGGTGTGAATAAGGAATGATTGCGATGGTGTGAGTGTATGACACAGAGGCATAATATGATCGAAAATACCTGAGGAAAGTATTAACACTGATGGGTGACCTCTTCCTTTTTGTCATTGCTTATTTTCACCTGTTCTATATATGATCGCAATATCGTAACGTTATTTAACCCCTTAAGGACCCAGCCAGTTTTGGCCTTACTGACACAGCCCTATTTTTGAAATCTGGCATGTGTCACTTTATGTGAGAATAACTTTTTGACACTTTTACCTATCCATGTGATTCAGAGATTGTTTTCTCGTGACACATTGTGCTTTAAGTTAGTAAGAAAATTTTATCTGTACAATCCTTGTTTGTTTGTGAAAAATATCAAAATTTCATGAAAATTTTGAAAAATTTGTGATTTTGAAAGTTCCAAAATTTCTGCGTGCAAGACAGATAATTATTCACCACAAAATAGTTTATAAACTAGCATCTACCATATGTCCACTATAGGTTGGCATCATTTTTTAAATGTCCTTTTTTTATGACATTAGAGGGCTTAGAAATTTAGTAGTAATTTCTCACACTTTCAAGAAAATTTGCAATATACATTTTTTTAGGGACCATTCCAGTTCAGACGTGGCTTTGAGATACACACATAAATGATGACTTCTTAGAAACTAGACCACTTAAAGTATTTACAACAGTGTTTAGGAAGTTTGATAACCCTTTAGGTATTTCACAGAAATTAAAGCAAAGTGGAGGAGAAATTTCAAAATGTCACTATTTTTGCAGATTTTCAATATTTATCAATTATTCACTGGAATACGGTAAATGTGACTAGGTAAATGCAACTTAATAGAATTTCCCCCAGGTCTGCCGTTTTTAGAGATATCCCATATGTGGCTCTAGTGCATTATTTGGCTCAACCATAAGCCCCAGAACAGGAGGAGCACCTACTGGACTCTGGGATCTCATTTTCACTGCAATTTTATTTAGGCGCCATTTCAGGTTTGAGGATGCCCTAAGGCGCTAAAACGTAATAAACACCCCTAGAGAGACCCTATATTGGAAACTACACCCCTTAAGGTATATATACAGGTATGTAGGGAGTATATCGACCGCACAGATGATTCACAAATTTTTTTTTAGCATTAGGCTGTGAAAATAAAAAAAATTTTTTTTCCAATAATCTGCAATTTTAGCTTAAAATGTTTCATATTTACAAGGAATCCTGGAAAAACCAACCCCAAAATTTTGTTAAGCAATTTCTTTCAAGTTCGGCAGATTTTGGTGGGGCCATGTCGCATTTGCAAAGCCACCAAAGAACCAGAACAGGTGAAATCTTCCAGAAGTCGCCCCATTTTAGATTCAACACCCCTCATGAATCTCATATAGGGGTGTATTGTGCATTTTGGGCACACAGGTGTTCCATCGTTTTTTTTAGCATTGGGCCATGAAAATGGGTGGGGGGGGGAAACGCAGTTCCACCATTGTTTTTTGGGCTTCAATTTTACAGTGTTCGCCATGCAGTGTAAATGATGTGATAACTTTACTATGGGGGTCGGTACAATTGCAATGGTATAAATTTTATATAGTTTTTTATGTTTTATTACTTTTACACAATAGAAATAGGTCTATAAAAAATTGCGTTTTTATGTTGTCCTATTCTGACAGTCATAACTTTTTATTTTGCTGTGTGCAGAGCTGTGTAGGGCCTTGTTTTTTGCGGGGTGAATTGATGCTTTTATTGGTACAATTATGGGGTGCATACAACACTTTGTTCACTTTTTATTAAGGTTTTTGTGAGGCATTTTGAGCAAAATACAGCAATCCTGGTAGTGTTTTTTATTTAAATTTTTTATAGCGGTCACTCTGCGTTAGAAGTGACATGCTAGCTTTACTCAGCAGGTCGATACGATTAAAGCAATACCCAATTTGTATATTTTTTTTTAATTTTTTACTGCTTTTATACAATAAAAACACTTTTATTCAAACATGAAAACACAGTTGTGCATCACCAGAGTCTGAGAGCCATAACTTTTTTATTTGTCTGTGTATGGAGCTGTGTACAGGCTTGTTTTTTGCGGGATGAGTTAACGTTTTTATTGGTATAATTTTTGGGAAGACAAGACTTTTTGATCAGTTTTAAATCTGTTTTTTGGAAGGCAGAGTGAAGAAAATACTGCAATCCTAGTAGTGCTTTTTATTTTTATTTTTAACAGCGCTCACTGTGCAGTATCCGTAATAAGTTAGCTTTACTCTGTGGGTCGATACGATTATGTCAATACCCAATTTATAGTTTTTTTTATGTTGAAGCACTTTTAAAAAAAAAAAAAAGTGTTTTTAGTGTGTAAAAGAATATTTATGCATCACTGTCTTCTGAGAGCTATAACTTTTTATTTTTCCGTATACAGAGCTGTGTTAGGACTTTTTTTTTTGTGGGATGAACTGACGTTTTAATTGGTACGCTGTTGGCGTTTATAGGAGTTCTTGATCACTTTTTTCCATTTTATGTGCTGCGGGATGAACAAAAATCTTAGTTCTGTGATTGTTTTTTTTGTTTTGTGTTTACGGTGTTTACCGCACGGGTAAATTAGCATGACAGATTTATAGGGTGGATTGTCATGCATAGCGGCGATACCAAATATGGGTACTTTATTTATTTTTGATCTTTTTTGGGGCGATTGGCGTTTGTAAAGGGGAAAAGGGCAATGTACGTGTTTTTTAGTTTATTTTTTGTGTTTGTGTTTTACTTGTTTTTCACTTTTTTTTACTTTTTTTAACTTATTCACATTTTTTTTAACTTTTCCCCATAGGGGATTTGAATGAGAGATCTTCAGGTCCCTCATTCAATAGGGATCAGTACATAGCTTGTGGCTGTGCACTGGTTCCTATGGCAACTGTCAGTCACGATGCCGGGCCATGCCCACAGGGCACGGCCGGGCATCGGGACGTCACAGACAACCCGGAGGCATTCTATGCCCTCCGTGCTGTCTGTCAGCACACAGCAGCCGCACGATCTCCTCCTGTGTCTCCCTTAGTTATTGCGACCCGATGGTCGCAATAATTAAGGGGTTAACTGCCCCCCCCCCTTCTCCCCCGAGCGATCTTGGGTCGGGGCCGACACAGTGGGATGTCAGCTGTAATATACAGCTGACACCCCGCGCCGATCGCGCGAACTCTGCTTTAGAGTTTGCGCGATCCTCAGGACGTATCCATACGTCCAGGGGCGTGAACCCCCAAACGACCTGGACGTATGCATACGTCCTCCTAGGTCATTAAGGGGTTAATGTATACTTCCTGAGCTATTATCTGGACATACTTGAATGAATCATATCTAGATGCTATTGTTGTTTCTCTCCTTTGAAATTGTATAATTTCTGAATCTTAAAGCACTTGTAATGCCTCTGTGGAACATGTGAGAATGTTGGTTTTCTCTTGTGTTTATTTGGAAAACTCTAAAATTAAACCTTTAAAAAAAGAGTAAGTGATCCTTCAGATTCATTTGGTCTATATCGGACCTTATGAGTCCCTTCAAATTGATTTGCTTTATGGTCAACCTCATGAGGTAAGTCCAGTAGGTTTTCCCAATGCTAGACTTCATGAGCTTTGTCCAGTTGGTTTGCCCTATGCTACACCCCATGAACTTCCTCTGATTGGTTTGCCTTGTTCTGGTTTTTATGGGCTCCTTCCAATTGGTTTGCAATTTGGTAAGATAGCAGATAAGGTTAGAAAAAGACACCAGGTCCATTGAGTCCAACTTATAACCCTACAGTGTTGATTCAGAGGACGGCAAAAACCTCTATGAATCCAAAGCCTATTGCCTCATACAAGAGACAAATTTCATCTCCACTCCAAATATAGTAATCGGAATAAGCCCCTGGATCAACATTCTATCTCTAGAATCTAGTCCCCTTAACCTGTAATATACTATTTATTTAGAAAAGCATCTAAGCCCTTTGTATATTTCTCAGTGAATCCAGCATCACAATCTCGTGTGTCAGTGAGTTCAATAGTCTCGCTGCTCTTACAGTAAAGAATCCCCGCTTATGATGATGGTGACACCTTCTTACCTCTAGACCAGTGTTTCTCAACTCCAGTCCTCAAGACCCACCGACAGGTCATGTTTTCAGGATCTCCAACAGAATGCATGGACAATAATTACATCACCTGTGCAATACTGAGGAAATCTTGAAAACTTGGCCTGTTGGTGGGTCCTGAGGACTGGAGTTGAGAAACACTGCTCTAGACATAAAGTAGCTTATCAGCTGTCTCCTATTGGCTTTCACTATACTTAACCTCATTAACTAGTGCCTAGTAGAGGGTCCTCTGGTTTGCCAATCAGACCTTGCATGGGGGTGTAAAAACAACATTTTAATGACCAAAAAAATATTGGAAGGCTTGTTGGGTTGGTGGGATGTTTTATATCCAGGACCTTACTAAATCTATTATCCCATATATATATAAATTATTCTTTTTAGAAGAATAGGATTCTATGCTCTCTGATGTTTCCTCGGGGGTTTCTTGAGCTTTTCTTCACATTCCAGGAATAATTGTAGGACAGCCAGAAATTTTCTGCAGGCAGGCAAGTTTTTACATGTGACTGATCCAGAAAATGCACTTACTTTATCTCAGGAGAGAAACTATGATATTATGGACTGTAATCTATTCTCTAATACCCTAAAGCCCTCAGTGTTCCCTCTGAGCATTGGAGTGCTGCAGGATATTCTTAAGGCGACGCATATAGGGACAGGTCATATAGCTGTACACACCAGCAACTCATAATGCTCCCAATAAAAATGGATCATACCAACAGAGGGATGATGGGATCTCACTTATAATGCGTTATGATACTGCTCCAGCCAGATAAATCCCCAATTATGGTAAAGTGTTCCTGGGAGTTCTGCCACATATGACCTCCTCTGAGTTATCTTAGGTGGCATCATATTACTGTTATCAACACTGAGTACTACTGACGTATAATATCTGTGTTAATTTATTATTGAAGATGAGTGCAAGCAGATTCAGACTTGCCTGCACAAGAGCAAAGGAAAACCACACTGGTGGGCCCCAGGCTCCACAGTCCAACACTGGACTTAAAGGAGTTGTCTCACCATACTTTTTAACAGAGTCACAGCCAGCTTCAGACTCACACTTCCTGGTCAGGCTGTATGTGGGTTGTCACGGTTCATGCCACGGTCCCTGCCTTGGACCGTCGGCCTGTCCGTGCCTGCCATGTCTCTGCTGGGGCTCCCTGTGCAGGGGTCCCGGCCGCCTGTGTTCTGCTATGTACTTGCCTGTCCTGTCCAGTCTTGTTGCTTCCTGGGTCCTGTCTGTGCACTGGGCCTCCTAGGGCGTGCGCTCGGCAGCTTCCTGCCTATTTATTAGTTTCCTGTTCTGTGCGCCTTCCTCTTCACCCCTGACCTCTGGCTATAAGAGGAAGTTCTTGTCTCTACTCTAGGTCAGTTCATTGTAGTCTGTTGCTGTGTCTTGCTGTTTCCATCTTGAGCGCCTGCCAGTATCTCGGGTCTTAACCTTGGAGATGCTGGTTCAGTTTCTGTGCCATCTGAGCTCCTGACTCATTTTTATTTCTTTATTTTCGTTAGCCACTGATCATTAGTATGGGAGTAACGAAAATAAAGAAATAAAAATGAATTTATTGAATTAATATTTTTTTTTTGTTACCCCCATATTATTGTTCATTTTATATACAGATCGGTACAACTTCGGGAGTATTATCATTTTATTTCGGGCATGTACAGTTTTATTATAGATTGCATTAGAAAACCCATAAGAGCGTTGCTCGCTCTCCCATTGGTCCAAATAACCGCACCTCTTTTAACTTAGCCAATCACAAACAGAGCTCGCTCTGCATTTCTTTTCCCCATAGAACTCTATGAGAAGGTAGCTCAGCCGCTGATTGGCTAAGCTGGACGAGCCCCTCTTCTCCCCAACCAATCACAGTACTAGAATATTTCCCATAGACAATAATAACTTTTAGGGCGCCCTTCTATCGGGCCCTTCTTTCTCCATTCGAAATAGACTCACTACATATGATTGGTAGATTCATATCTGCCGCCTGGGCTCAACCAATCAGCTATTTTCTGCCTTTTTTTACTGTATTTTGAACTGTCCGCCTTTTCATTCGATTGGTCCATACTTCTCCATAGCTTGTAATGGATCACTGTCGCTCCTATTCTGATTGGTTGGTTTCTACCGACCAGTGAGAAGAGCTTAAACAATTTGAATTACTGTATTTCCCGGCAATTCTCTATATCGCAATTCCTGATGTAGCGCCGGTCTCGGCGACAAATGCGTTGTTAGGGATTTTATTAATGTATGTTTATAGAAGGTTTCAGCTCTTTTACAGAGAATATTTTACACTTAATAAAAACAATTTATTTACTAATACTCCATGCTTCATGGCGCTGAGAGCCGAGATTTCAGTGCCCCGATCTGTCCATAGACTACAATGGGAGAAAGTAGCTCGCGCTCTGATTGGCCGGGATAGCCAAGCCCCCGCTAGCTCAACCAAGCAGCTCTTTTCTGCCATTTTACTGTATTTTGAACTGTCCCGCCTTTGAATTTGATTGGTCAATACTTCTCCATACGTTAGAATGGGTCGCTGTCGCTCCTATTCTGATTGGCCAGGATTGCCAAGCCCCCGCTAGCTCAACCAATCAGCGCTTTTCTGCATTTTTACTGTATTTTGAACTGTCCCACCTTTGATTTCGATTGGTCAATACTTCTCCATAGGTTATAATGGGTCTCTGTCGCTCCTATTCTGATTGGCTGGCTTCTGCCGACCAATGAGAAGAGCTTACAGAATTTGAATTACTGTATTTCCCGGAAATTTCCAATATCCAAATTCCTGATATAGCGCCGTTCTGGATTATTGGAAAGTGATTTTATTTATATATATTTTTTAGTAGGTTTAAGCTCTTTTTCTGATAATGTTTTACACCTAAAAAAAGGCGATTTTTTGATTCATACTCCATGGCGCAGGGACATGTTTAATGAATTTTCGCTGTTTTCCAGTCTGTCTCGAATCGGAATACATGTTCGGCGCAGTCCCGCACAGCACCCCCACACTGGTGAGGCACAGTGAACTTTTCACCGCATGTATGAGCGCACTTCCTCGGACGGCGAATATTAGACGCAGTCCCGCACTGCGCCTAGGTCCCCACACTGCGCCCCACGAACTGGCGAGCCGCGGCGGACTCTACACGGCATGTATGAGCGCGCCTCGGCGCCGACATACATGAGGCGCAAATTTCGCCGGAAACCTGCCGAAAACATGCGCTCCGACGTGGCGAGATTCACACATGTCGCCCTATATGTTTTTTTAACATGGGAGTCAATGGCCAATGTATGCCACGGTATGTCTGATGTTTACTTGACCTACAAATTCCCCAGCTCTCTATCCAATTGAGCATTTGTAGGATGTGCAAAATAAACAAGTCTAATTCATGGAGAATGCACCTTACAATTTACAGGACTTGAAGGTCTGTTGCTAATGTCTTGGTGCCATATACCACAAGACACCTTCAGAGCTCTTGTGAATTCCAAACCTTCACCGGTCAGGATAGTTTTTGTGGCACGAGGGTGAACTACACCAATGTTTCTCAACTTTAGGCCTCAAGTCCCGCCAACAGGTCATGTTTTCAGGATATCCCATAGAATCTGTTGTCAAAAATCATATCACCTGTGAAATTAGAGAGATTTTATGGGGGTTTTGGGCCAGAGTTGAGAAACACTGATATACACCGTATTCAGTGTTCTGGCTGATCAGTGTATATGAACAATCGGTGTCATCATGGGCTCCCTTTCCAGTAGTCGTTTAATATATGCTGACTCAATCAGTATTTTATTACAATATTTAGCTGCTGATTCACTGATAAAATAAAAAAATCTACACTCCCCTCACCTTCTGCGCTGATACTGCCAAGTGGTATACCTAGTTCTTCTGTTTATTTCTGGCTATTAGGAAAGTAATTGGCACAGAATTATTTTTTTTTAACCTAAAGATGATATGAGAGTAACAGATGGTGATTTATTTTAAGCCCCATTCTAATAGTTCTTCTAGCAAGGGGAGAAAAGCAGTCTTGAACTAGGGCCCACCGGGGGAGTTCATTTTCAAGATTCACTGGTGGCGTTGATTCTCGGGGCCCACCATTGCAGATTACTCTTGAGGCCTACCTTACAGCTACTGTACATGACTCTTGCACCCTGCCTTGTGCTTTTTGTCTCTTTTGTTGTGTCTCCCTCCATGAGAAGCAGCCCCAGTTCTGCCATTCCCTATGGCCGACCATTCCTAGGGACCCACAGGGGGTTTCTGCTGCTCCCCTGTGGGTCAATTTAACCCTGGAGAACATAGAACATTTTCTTGGTTTAGTACTCCTTTAAAGGGTTTTGTCATCATGCTTTTTTACAGCCAGCTTTAGAACCACACATGTGGTTCAGGCTGTGGGTGGGTCTATAATAGAGATTGACACATTAGCTCTGCTATTCCTGGTACACTGACAATGAGTGCAAGAGATTTATAAAGTATTACACCAAGCTGCAGGGCTCTACAGGATGTTTACTTAGCTAAATGAGAACTTTCAAAGTCCGTTACTAGAGATAAGACTTTGTAGGAGGTGACTCACCATGGTTGGAGTGAATGACTTACAGCAGTTTTGCGCAATGAGAGATAAGACAGAGCATGGAGAGAGATGGTTGTAACCACAAAAACTTGTGTGCTCTAAGAGGAGATAAAATCTTTCTCTGCCTACCAAGGAAAAAATTAAGCAAGTAATTTAGAAAGTCTTCAATTATCTGTCCCTACATCTTAAAAGCTAAACATTGTAGTGAGAAAACCTCTTTAAGGCTGGAGTTACGCAGCGCACATTAATGAAAGCACCTGCAGTCGCTGTCCGGAATACCACACTGAAATTTTATATAACTATATTATAACAAATTCCGTGTTTCTTCAAAAATAAGACAGGTCTTATATTAATTATATTAATTTTTATATGACTATTTTACAACAAATACCGTGTTTCTCCAAAAATAAGACAGGTCTTATATTAATGTTACCCCCCAAAACAGCTAGAGCTTAGCATCAGGGTAGAGCTTATTTTTGTAGGAATACGACAGCTAGTACAAGTTGTTTACAATTAGCCTCGGCTGCTCTTTCAAATTTAGGCTGGGAGTAGGCCCAAAAGTTTCTTTGGGTGTTGTGAAGGCCCTAGGTTAACTGATGTGCTGAAAATGGAACCAGAGGGTATCGTGAGGACCCCAGAATGTTCCAGTAAGTGTTTTATCAAAGAGGGAGACCAGGATTTAACATTTTTCCAGTATGTCATATTTTTTATCTGCCCAAGAATGCTGGGGAGCGGAGGGTGCCTGTACTTTGTGTTGGACACCCAGAAAGTGCTGGGCTGCCCGCCTATTCTAATAGTATGGGTGTCCTAATAGGTTGTAAGCCAGCATGGTGTACCACACGTATCTGTATTTATGGCACCCTTCTGTATCGCCTTATTTATATACAAGTGTAGTACCAGCAACCACCCTCCTCGTGCACTAAGTGTATGTTAGTGGTTGTTTTATTGGTATTTTTGCATTTGTGCAATCTCCTCATGCATTATACTGTGGCTTTTCTGCATGCTGGTGTGAACAGGTATTAAGTTAATGTGCAGTTTTTTATCATCTAATTGTTCCCCTAGCAGTGGGGTGCGTGAGCTGCTGCTCAGCAATTAGCTGCACTTGTTAATTTTTCCCAGGTAGCATATCGCCTGCTACTGGGTTTAGTCTTGTCCAGCCATTGAGCTGTGCATATGGCCCAAAAATTGCAGTGTTTTTTGGAGACCAGGATTGGCCACAGCAAGGCGATTAAATAACCCAGACTGGTGGTGGAGATAGGACTTGATAAGGCAGTACACCCTGGGCTCTTACTGGTCAAGTCAGGACAGAGTTTGCCTGCAATGTCTCAGACATCATCACTGTACCGTACCAGCGTAGGATTCCTGGGAGGCATCAAAGAGGAGGCAGAAGTATGGCGCTGTCATGATGCACGCTGCAGTCCCTGTTCCGGACCGTGGACGCCCTCGTGTCCGTGTAATCACCCTGGCCCCTGCCGGAACCTACTTACCTCTCCACTCTCCTGCTTTGCTCCCATCTGCTGCTTGTGCCAGTGCGCACACTCCTTCCTTAAGGTGTGTGCGCGATGGATCTTGAGGATTTAAATGGCCAGTTCATCATTTGCTCTCCAATGGCTGGCCAACTCCTGCTTCATAAGGAACTTCCTCCCTGAAACCTGTGCCAGATTGTTGGTGATCCTGCGTTCCAGTTTGTGTCTCGTACCTGCCGTCTGTATTCCTGGTTCTGACACCTGCTATTGGACTTCTGACTACGCTTGCCTGCCTTGACCTCCTTGCCTCTGACTGGACTACACTTCTGCCTGCTCCCTCAGTACCTCAAGTGGCCACGTCCTTGAAGAGTAGCGACCTGGGAGTACCCTGCAGCCAAGCCCAACCTGCCTTGCAGCAGGTTCTGGTGAATACCGGGTGGCTCCTTAAACTCCGCTCCCTGGGGTGGTCAGCGTCATCACTTGCAGTGACCCAGTGGATCCACAACTGTAGATGTAACAGTACAATACGGCCATGGATCCCGCCAATATGCCTCTGCTGGACATCCATCACATTGCGGATATGGTGGCCCGTCTAGGCAACTGCAAAGAGCAGCTCTTTGTGATGCTACATGTCTCCCAGAGATTGCACCCACCTGCTGTGGCTCTGTCTCCACCTGCCTTTGATAATCATGGTCTGCACTTGCTGCTGCCATCTCGTTACCAAGACATGCCGTGGGTTTCTCAATTATTGCACTATTCATTTTGAACTCCTGGCGCATTAATTTTGTACGGATTGAGCCACTGTGGCTTTCATTATTAATCTGCTCTCTGGTGAAGTCTTGGCCTGGGCTGCACCTCTCGGGGAGGGAGGGAACCTGTTAAGAACCATCTTACAAGAATGTTTGAACACCTTCCGCAGGTTTTCGAAGAACCCGAGCGAAATTCCCCTGCCACATCATCCCTGCTTCGTTTATGTCAAGGCGATTCCACAGTGGGGCAATAGATCATTCAGTTCCACAATATGGCTTTTGAGCTAGCCTAAAACAATTAGGCTCTTGGAGCTGCTTTCTGGGAAGGCCTTGCTAGGCGAATCAAGGATGAGCTGGTCCAACTACTCTGGACAACCTCATCGCTCTAGCCACCAGAATTGACATTCGCCAACAGATACAGTCCTCCCAGCCTCTCAATCTTCCTCACTTTACACCAGTCTTCCAAAGTCCTTCACAGCCACCTCCATGTGTCCTCTGGATGAACCTATGCAGGTGAAGACTCTGGACGACATGTATGAATCTCGCCGGGTCGGGGCGCATTTTTCTGTCGGTTTTCCGTCTAAATCTGCGCCTGATTTATGTCAGGGCCGGGGCGCGCTCATACATCCTATGTAAAGTCCACCGCGCCTCGCCAGTGTGTTAGGCACAGTGCGGGACTTTGGCGCAGTGCGGGGCTGCGCCTGAGATTCGCCGCCAGAGGTAGTATGGTCATACATGCGGGGAAAAGTCCGCCGCGCCTCGCCAGTGTGTGGGGCGCAGTGCGGGACTTAGGCGCTGTGCGGGACTAGGCCGAAAATCTGTTCCGATGCGAGACAGGCTGGAAAACAGTGAGAAATCATTCCACATGTCGATGCGGAGTATGAATCAAAAATCGCCTTTATAAAGGTGGAAAACATTCTCAGAAAAGAGCTCAAACCTCAAAAATAAAAAATACATTAAAAAAAATCACTTTCCAAATATCCTAATTCTTGAATTAAGATATTTGGAAATTGCCGGGAAATACAGTAATTCAAATTCTGAAAGCTATTCTCATTGGTCGGCAGAAACCGGCCAATCAGAATAGGAGCGACAGTGAACCATTAAAACCTATGGAGAATTATTGACCAATCAGAATCAAAGGCGGGACAGTTCAAAATATAGTAAAAATGCAGAAAAGAGCTGATTGGCTGAGCTAGCAGGTGCTTGGTTAGCTCGGCCAATCAGAATTGGAGCGACAGAGACCCATTAAAACCTATGGAGAACTATTGACCAATCAAATTCAAAGGCGGGACAGTTCAAAATACAGTAAAAATGCAGAATAGAGCTGATTGGTTGAGCTAGCGGGGGCTTGGCAATCCCAGCCAATCAGAGCGCGAGCTACTTCTCCAATTGTAGTCTATGGAGAGATCGGCGCCATGCAATCTCGGCTCTCAGCCCCGTGCGGCATGAAGTATGAATAAAAAAAAACATTTTTATTAAGTGTAAAATATTTTCTGAAAAAGAGCTGAAACCTTCTATAAACATACATTAATAAAATCCCGAACAACGCATTTGTCGCCGAGACCGGCGCAACATAAGGAATTGGGTTATAGAGAATTGCCGGGAAATACAGTAATTCAAATTGTTTAAGCTCTTCTCATTGGTCGGCATAAACCAGCCAATCAGAATAGGAGCGACAGTGTCCCATTAAAACCTATGGAGAACTATTGACCAATCAGAATAGGAGCGACAAAGACCCATTATATCCTATGGAGAAGTTTTGACCAATCAAAATCAAAGGCGGGACAGTTCAAAATACAGTAAAAATACAGAAAAGAGCTGATTGGCTGAGCTAGCGGTGGCTTGCCTATCCCAGCCAATCAGAGCGCGAGCTACTTCTCCCATTGTAGTCTATGGAGAGATGGGCGCAATGCAATCTCGGCGCTCAGCGCCGTGCGGCATGGAGTATGAATAAAAAAATTATTTTTATTAACTGTATAATATTATCAGATAAAGCGCTGAAACTTTCTTTAAAAATAAAGCACTTAAATCCCTAACAACGCGTTTGTCGCCGAGACCGGCGCTACATAGGGAATTGCAATAGAGAGAATTGCCGGGAAATACAGTAATTTAAATTGTTTAAGCGCTTCTCATTGGTCGGCAGAAGCCAGCCAATCAGAATAGGAGCGACAAAGACCCATTAAAACCTATGGAGAAGTTTTGACCAATCAGAATAGGAGCGACAGTGTCCCATTATAACCTATGGAGAAATATAGACCAATCAAAATCAAAGGTGGGACAGTTCAAAATACAGTAAAAAGACAAAAAAGAGCTGATTGGCTGAACTAGCGGTGGCTTGGCTATCCCGGCCAATCAGAGCGCGAGCTACTTCTCCCATTGTAGTCTATGGAGATATCGGCACATTGAAATCTCGGTGCTCAGCGCCGTGCGGCATGAAGTATTAATAAAAAAATCATTTTTATTAAGTGTAAATCATTATCAGATAAAGAGCTGAAACCTTCTCTAAAAATAAATCAGTTAAATCCCGAACAACGCGTTTGTCGCCGAGACCGGCGCTACATAAGGAATTGCAATAGAGAGAATTGCCGGGAAATACAGTAATTCAAATTGTTTAAGCTCTTCTGATTGGTCGGCATAAACCAGCCAATCAGAATAGGAGCGACAGTGGCCCATTATATCCTATGGAGGAGAATTGACCAATCAGAATAGGAGCGACAGGGACCCATTATAACCTATGGAGAAAAATTGACCAATCATATTCAAAGGCGGGACAGTTCAAAATACAGTAAAAAGGCAGAAACGCTCTGATTGGCTAAGCTGGACGAGCCCCCGCCGCTTCAACCAATCAGCTCGTTTCTGCCTTTTTACTGTATTTTGAACTGTCCGCCTTTGATTATGATTGGTCAATTTTTCTCCATAGGTTATAATGGGTCCCTGTCGCTTCTATTCTGATTGGTCAATTCTCCTCCATAGGTTTTAATGGGCCACTGTCGCTCCTATTATGATTGGCTGGTTTATGCCGACCAATCAGAAGAGCTTAAACAATTTGAATGACTGTATTTCCCGGTGATTCTCTCTATTGCAATTCCCTATGTAGCGCCGGTCTCGGCGACAAACGCGTTGTTCGGGATTTAACTGATTTATTTGTAAAGAAGGGTTCTGCTCTTTATCTGATAATGTTTTACATTTAATAAAAATGATTTTTTTATTAACACTTCATGCCGCACAGCGCTGAGCGCGAGATTGCATTGCGCCGATCTCTCCATAGACTACAATGGGAGAAGTAGCTCGCGCTCTGATTGGCTGGGATAGGCAAGCCATCGCTAGCTCACCCAACAAGCTCTTTTCTGTCTTTTGCTGTATTTTGAACTGTCCCGCCTTTGATTTTGATTGGTCTTTATTTCTCCATAGGTTTTAATGGGTCTTTGTCGCTCCTATTCTGATTGGCTGGCTTCTGCCGACCAATGAGAAGCGCTTAAACAATTTAAATTACTGTATTTCCCGGCAATTCTCTCTATTGCAATTCCCTATGTAGCGCCGGTCTCGGCGACAAACGCGTTGTTAGGGATTTAAGTGCTTTATTTTTAAAGAAGGTTTCAGCGCTTTATCTGATAATATTTTACACTTAATAAAAATGATTTTTTTATTCATACTCCATGCCGCACGGCGCTGAGCGCCGAGATTGCATTGCGCCCATCTCTCCATAGACTACAATGGGAGAAGTAGCTCGCGCTCTGATTGGCTGGGATAGGCAAGCCACCGCTAGCTCAGCCAATCAGCTCTTTTCTGTATTTTTACTGTATTTTGAACTGTCCCGCCTTTGATTTTGATTGGTCAAAACTTCTCCATAGGATATAATGGGTCTTTGTCGCTCCTATTCTGATTGGTTAATACTCCTTCATAGGTTAGAATGGGCCACTGTCGCTCCTATTCTGATTGGTCAATAGTTCTCCATAGGTTTTAATGGGACACTGTCGCTCCTATTCTGATTGGCTGGTTTATGCCGACCAATCAGAAGAGCTTAAACAATTTGAATTACTGTATTTCCCGGCAATTCTCTATATCCCAATTCCTTATGTAGCGCCGGTCTCGGCGACAAATGCGTTGTTCGGGATTTTATTAATGTATGTTTATAGAAGGTTTCAGCTCTTTTTCAGAGGATATTTTACACTTAATAAAAATGATTTTTTTATTCATACTCCATGCCGCACGGCGCTGAGAGCCGAGATTGCATGGCGCCGATCTCTCCATAGACTACAATGGGAGAAGTAGCTCGCGCTCTGATTGGCTGGGATAGGCAAGCCACCGCTAGCTCAACCAATCAGCTCTTTTCTGCATTTTTACTGTATTTTGAACTGTCCCGCCTTAGATTTTGATTGGTTCAAAATTCTCCATAGGCTATAATGGGTCCCTGTCGCTCCTATTCTGATTGGCCGAGATAGCCAAGCCCCTGCTAGCTCAACCAATCAGCTCTTTTCTGCATTTTTACTGTATTTTGAACTGCCCCGCCGTTGATTCTGATTGGTCAATAGTTCTCCATAGGTTTTAATGGTTCACTGTCGTTCCTATTCTGATTGGCTGGTTTCTGCCGACCAATGGGAATAGCTTTCAGAATTTGAATTACTGTATTTCCCGGCAATTTCCAAGATCCTAATTCTTGATATTGCGCCGTTCTCGATTTTGGAAAGTGATTTTTTTTAATTCTTTTTATTTTTGAGGTTGAGCTCTTTTCTGAGAATGTTTTCCACCTTTATAAAGGCGATTTTTTTCGGAATCATACTCCTGCTGCACGGAGCGGAGCGCCGAGATTTCTGTCGCGATCTTCTATCTGCTTCCTCGCATGTTCCGATCTTGCTTCACTTCGCCGCTGCCAGAGCATTTAGACCAAAATAAACTAGTTCTGCTAGTCGGAGCTGGCGAGCGCTGCATTGCGCCGCGCTTTGGCGAGCCGCCATCGTACATGCCTCAGGGTTTTCGAGCGCGCCGTGCCCCGCCCCGGAACGCCTACACCGCGCCCACACCACGCCCACACCGCGGCCATTGCCCGCCCCTTCATGCAGGGCACAGCTGAAAGTGGCGAACGCTGCGCCTAACACTGCATCCCCGCGTCCGACAGGGGGATTCGGTCCGGGAGGCGCAGTATACGCCAGAAAACGGGCGAAAAGCCCAATCATACATGTCGCCCTGTGTGTCTAACAGAGGAGGAAGGCACCCACAGGCGCAATCTAGACTTTTGCCTATACTGTGGCAGTACTGAGCATTTCCTGAAAAACTGCCCAGTGCGCCCGAGTTCGTCCCAGAAACTCCAATGGCTAGGCCTCGTGGGAGAGGTGAGCCTGGGTGAAGATGCGCCCTCTCCATGCCTGTTCACACCAGTCATTCTCAGCTCCACATCTGGCCTCAGCTTTTAAGTCCCTGCCGTTCTGGACTCTGGTTCAGTGGGAATCTTCATTCACTCATTCCTGGTTTCCAAGTTCCGTCTGTCAGTCACTTATCTAGACAGGCCTCTGCTATTTTCCTCTATCAATAGTGAGACCTTGAAGGACTCTGTTCTGTACCTTACTGAAGCGCTGGTGCTACAGTTTGGGAAGTCCCACAAGGAGAAAAGATTACATTATAAGTTCTTCCAAACTCCACTTCAGTTTTTCTCCTGGGCCTTCTGTGGTTGCAGCTGCATGCCCCAGTATTGTATTGGAGAATGGGCAGGGTCACTCGCTGGTGTCAGACATGTCACTCATGGTGTGTCTCGCCACCCTGTCCGCTGTAACCCGCTTTTCCACCTACGGCATCGAATCTGCTTCCTGGTCCTCCTGTTCTCAACCAAGAATTTGTGGATGTCTGTGATGATAAGCAAGCAGAAATCCTTCCACCACATCAATCCTATAATTGCCCTATTGTTACCTTGCCTGGCACTATGCATCCACTGTCTGTACCTGAAACCCAGACCATGTTGGCCTACTTCAAAAGAAACTTGCAAGAATTCTGCAGTCATAAGTCATCCACCCCCACTGGTGCCTCGGTCAACATCCCCGCCCACATCTCCCTGCCAACCGCCTTTGGTGTTCCTGCTGTGTATTCTCAAGTCCATTAAGTTTTCTGTACCTGGCTTGATAGCAGGTCTGAAAAGGGTTTATGCTCATGATCTCATTTGAAGATTTTAGTGGACTCTGAAGAGATAGGAGTTTAAGGGAGGCAGGTACTATCACAATGCTTGCTACGGTCTCCATTGTCAGTGTCGACATTGCCACTTCAGCCCCTGCTGGCATCTACTCCTCTCTCATCGCTTCTGCTTGTGCCGACCTCCTTGCCTGTGTCCCAACTATGTCTCCATACTGCTCCTCCTTACCTTGTTTGGGCACTTCGGCTGTCACCACAAGTGGCCATGTCAGGAGTATCGACCTGGGAGTTCCCTGCAGCAAAGTTCACCCTGCCTTGTTGTGGGCTCTAGTGAATACTGGGGGGCTCCTTAGACCATCTAGGGAGCAGAGCCTGTGTCACTAGTGGATTCACACCTGCAGACAGACGTAACAGCCGCAGCCTTGTGCTGGCTCTCAACATTGGTAGGGCTTATTTTTCGTAACTAGAACTTATTTTTTGCCCCTTTGGGTCTTATTTAGTATCACTAGGGCTTATAATTCAAGCCTACTACAAAACCCCCTTAAAAATCAAGCTAGGGTTTATTATCAGGGTAAGGCTTATTTTGGAGAAACATGGTACATCAATCAGAAAGATTAAACTAAAACCGCCACACTATAAGCGTCTGTGTTTTATGGCAGTGGGCAGTATCAATGGATCCCTAGACAGAAACGGCTCACAAAAATAAAAAAAGTGGGATAAATTCTAACAAACCCACCACAATTGTATTAACCAGCTTGATAAGTGTCAACATACAAGCTTTATGCAAGGAGACATCTAAGCAGTTTCCCATTATCCAACCTTGTTGTAGAAGTGATGACTGCTGGGCTCTCTCCAGGGTTCTGAAATGTCAGTGTTATGCAGAAATCCCACCTCAGTAAGAAAACTCAATAGCTCAATATACAGTTGTAAATGAATCAGTTCAACTACTTATAGATATACAAATTATTTTTTACAGTATATAGCCCATAACTGCATTGGAACATACAAATTTGGCACCAATATACCCCCTGGCTCATGGAACAGGTCTATTATGGGCAAGTTAAAGCAGATCTCCCTGATAAAGTCCTTAGCCTCATTATGGGCGACATGTATGAACGGGCTTTACGCCTGTTTTCTGGTGTATCCTGCGCCCCACCGGCCCGAATCCGCTGTCGGACGCAGGGATGCAGTGTTAGGCGCAGCGTCCGCCACTTTCTGATGCGCCTCACATGAACGGGGCGGGCAATGGGCGGTGTGTGGGCGTTCCGGGGCGGGACGCTGCGTGCTCGAAAACTCTGAGGCCTGTACGATTGCGGGTCGGCAAAGTGCGGCGCATTGCAGTGCTAGGCAGCTCCGACAGGCAGACCTGGTTGATTCTGGTCTAAATGCTCCGGCGTAGGCGAAGTGAAGCGAGAACGGAACATGAGAGGAAACATATAGAAGATCGCAAAAGAAATCTCGGCGCTCAGCTCCGTGCGGCATGGAGTATGATTCCCAAAAAAAAAATCGCCTTTATAAAGGCGGAAAATATTATCAGAAAAAGAGCTCAAACCTTCAAAAATAAAAAATACATAAATAAAATCACTTTCCAAAAATCTAGAACGGCGCAATATCAGGAATTAGGATATTGGAAATTGCCGGGAAATACAGTAATTCAAATTCTTCCATTGGTCCAAATAACCGCGCCTCTTTTAACTTAGCCAATCACAAACAGAGCTCGCTCTGCATTTCTTTTCCCATAGAACTCTATGAGAAAGTAGCTCGCGCTCTGATTGGCTGGGATAGCCAAGCCCCCCGCCGCTTCAACCAATCAGCTCTTTTCTGCCTTTTTACTGTATTTTGAACTGTCCCGCTTTGGAATATGATTGGTCAATATTTCTCCATAGGTTATAATGGGTCCCTGTCGCTCCTATTCTGATTGGTCAGTACTCCTCCATAGGTTAGAATGGGCCACTGTCGCTCCTATTTTGATTGGCTGGTTTATGCCGACCAATGAGAAGAGCTTAAACAATTTGAATTACTGTATTTCCTGGCAATTCTCTATATCGCAATTCCTGATGTAGCGCCGGTCTCGGCGACAAACGCGTTGTTAGGGATTTAACTGATTTATTTTTGTAGAAGGTTTCAGCTCTTTTTCAGAGAATATTTTACACTTAATAAAAATGATTTTTTTATTCATACTGCATGCCGCACGGTGCTGAGAGCCGACATTGCATTGCCCCGATCTCTCCATAGACTACAATGGGAGAAGTAGCTCGCGCTCTGATTGGCTGGGATAGCCAAGCCCCTGCTAGCTCAACCAATCAGCTCTTTTCTGCATTTTTACTGTATTTTGAACTGCCCCGCCTTTGATTTTGATTGATTCTAACTTCTCCATAGATTATAATGGGTCCCTGTCGCTCCTATTCTGATTGGTCAATAGTTCTCCATAAGTTTTAATGGGTCCCTGTCGCTAATATTCTGATTGGCTGGTTTCTGCCGAGCAATGAGAATAGCTTACAGAATTTGAATTACTGTATTTCCCGGCAATTCTCTATATCGCAATTCCTGATGTAGCGCCGGTCTCGGCGACAAACGCGTTGTTAGTGATTTTATTAATGTATGTTTCAGCTCTTTTACAGAGAATATTTTACACTTAATAAAAACTATTTATTTACTAATACCCCATGCTTCATGGTGCTGAGAGTCGAGATTTCAGTGCCCCGATCTCTCCATTGACTACAATGGGACAAGTAGCTCGCCGTCTGATTGGCTGGGATAGCCAAGCCCCCGCTAGCTCAGCCAATCAGCTCTTTTCTGCATTTTTACTGTATTTTGAACTGTCCCGCCTTTGAATTTGATTGGTCAATTCTTCTCCATAGGTTTTAATGGTTCACTGTTGCTCCTATTCTGATTGGCTGGTTTCTGCCGACCAATGAGAATAGCTTACAGAATTTGAATTACTGTATTTCCTGGCAATTTCAAATATCCAAATTCCCGATATAGCGCCGTTCTGGATTTTTGGAAAGTGAATTTTATTTATGTATTTTTTTTTGTAGGTTTGAGCTCTTTTTCTGATAATGTTTTACGCCTTTATAGAGGCGATTTTTATATTCATACTCCGCACAGACATCTTTAATGATTTCTCGCTGTTTTCCAGCCAGTCTCGTATCGGAATACATGTCAGGCGCAGTCCCTTCTGCGCCTAAGTCCCGCACTGCGCCCCCCACACACTGGCGAGGCGCGGTGAACTTTTCCCCGTATGTATGAGCGCACCTCCTTGGGCGGCGAATCGTAGGCGCAGCCCCGCACTGCGCCTAAGTTCCGCACTGCGCCTCAAACACTGGCGAGGTGCGGCGGACTTTACATAGTATGTATAAGCGCGCCCCAGCGCCGACATAAATCAGGCGCAAATTTCGCCGGAAAACTGGCGAAAAGGTGCACCCCGACATGGCGAGCTTCATACATGTCGCCCTATGTGTATACAACAATCAGCCATCACATTACACCCACTGACCGTCCATGATATGGTTTAACTCATTTTAATGGTCTCCACCGAGGGATTAGGTAGATTGTACAGCAAGTGGTCAGATATTTCTTGAAGTTGATGTGTTGGAAGCAGAAAAAAATAGGCAAATGTAAGGATCTGAGAGACTGTGACAAGAGCTGAATTGTGATCTCTAGCTCTCCAAACTACAGGTTGTGTTGATATCTTTGGTATGCAGTGTTCCAAGATGACCCCCTTACCACCGCCAAAAGTGTCTAAAATATGTTTATGAGCATCAGAACTAGACAATAGAGCAATGGAGGATGGTGTTCTGGTCTGATGAACCAGGTTTTCTTCTACATCATATTGGTGGCTGATTGCGAGTGTGTCATCTACCGGTGGAGGAGAAGGGACCATGATGTGAAGAAAAGATGGCGGATGTTTGCTGGGAATCCTTGGCTCCTGGCAGGTTGTTACTGTGACATGTACCACATACCTGACAGTGGATAGAATAATTTCTCACCTTCAAGGCAGTTATGTTGCCTAGTGGCCTCTTAGTAGGATAATAAATGAACTGCAAAAAATATTTAGGAATGAGGAAGGTGACACAATTCAAGGTGGTTATATGCCCTGCAGATTCCACCAATTTTAGTCCAATTGATCATCTGTGGGATGTGCTGCCAAAAATAAGTCTGATGCATTGAGACACCACCTTGCAACTAACAGTTTGGTACCAATTACCATAGGACACCTTCAAAAGTCTTGAAGAGTCCATGCCTCGATTGGTCAGAGACATTTTTGTGGCATGAGCGCAACCAACACAATGTTTGGCTTTGATGTTTTCACTGGTATACTCATATTTTATCTTTGTGTCCTTGTTATATAAATCAGCTCTCCATGTACCGATTTCCTGGCAAGCTTGTGTTTAGAACACAGCAGACAACCTAAACAAACAGCAGTGTAAAGCATGTGGGATTGATAGGACAGTGGTTTTGGTCTTTGTAGATTCAGAGTGTAAGTCTTAAATTCCTCATTAGACTATATAGCGAATTTGAAGTCAATGATCATACCTGAGCACCTTATAGGGCAGTAGAAGAGTGAAGAAATCAGGCGATACCTTTTAGAGGCTAACTTAGTATATTTGATGGTGAGCTTTCGAGAGTACTAGCTCCCTTCTACAGACATGAAGTTATACAAGAAACTGAAAATTTACAGACTTTTTATACACAAAAGACATGGATCTTCAAAGGAACTTAGAATCTTAAAAAAATAACAAAATGCAATAAGTAGAGAAGTCTGTTGTAAATTACTTCTTTAATTATTGCACTTTGTTATTTTTAAAGATTCCAAGTCCCTTTGAAGATCCATGTCTTTTGTGTATAAAAAGTCTGTAAATTTTCAGTTTCTTGTATAACATCATGTCTGAAGAAGAGAGCTAGTACTCACGCAAGCTCACCATCAAAGATACTAAGTTAGCCTCTAAAAGGTATCGCCTGATTTCTTCTTCTCTTCTACTACTTTCTATGGCTAACACGGTACAACATTATACTACCACCTAATAGGGCAGAACAAAAAGCAGCTTCTACAGTTCACTTTAAATGAGGCCATCTATTGCCATCTTGTGTCCAGTCTTAGAAGTGCAATTTGAATAGCTGGTTCATTACTCTGGCAAACAGCACGGTCAATCACATATCCTACCAACACCAAACTATACACATGACAGAGGTCATCATTCTAAATAAACATGTATTTAATTTTCAGATGCTTATTTAGCCATTTTTTACAGTAACACATTTATCCCCAAACAGGTAGGATGTGAAGATGTTTCACAGAGTACTTTGGATTCCAAGTTTTCTTAAGAAGTGCCAAAATGTTCATATAATTGATTCCAACATAAGGTACTGTGTATTTTTACACTATACTAATTCTCATAGTTTGATCTTGAGACTGTATTTTTCATCCTTGTCCTTTGGTTCCGAGTTACATTGGTGATTTTACTGTACGGGTCTGATCTTCATTTCTGAAAACTTATACGAGTAGTGATAACCTTTTCCATAGGCCCAGTTTATGCCGTCGGCGTAAGACTCATGCTGCCCGCCCAAATAGAGTCCATTTAGGTTTGCATGGTGGCACGCTTTGTACCACCAACCTCCTTTGTATAGGGTGGCACATTTGTCACCAGTTGAATCCTTTTCCTTTGTGGAAAATGGCATGTTTAGGTGGACGTCCATAGCATCACCTTGAATAAAGAAACCCTTGTGAATTCAGATGAAGCAGTCTTGTAATTTGTAAAGGAGGACTACTTCTAGACTCTATATAATACCAAGTACACATCAGGCTTTTTGGTACATGTAAAGAGCGGTACAGGACATGTAGTATCCACTGTACTGTACAGAGGTACTAATAGGTCGCCAATCACTACATGCATTGCATTAATACAGGTGTATGACAAGTGAAATTTTCATGATAATTGGCTGGATCTTTCATAAATCACATCTGCTGCAGGTAAGCAGTATCAGGGACATTGTATGGTGAGTGTGGTCTCAAGAGGCAATGTCCCATGGAACAACCAATATAAGGTGGAAATATTGTATCCGAAGGATATTAGGATTATTGTATATGCCAAAATGTATGACAAGTTGTATGGAAATCTGACCTCTTGATACCCACATCATCATTAACCATGTAGTTTACCAATGGAAGTGGTTTTGTCTGGTCCCATAAAAAAAAAGTGTCCTTCTAAAATAAAATTTCAGACCTGCTGCGACGCATCGTATCACCATTAACTAGCTCCAGGTACTCCTTTAACCATCTTTATGATGCACATTTTAATTTTTCTTAATACAATTTGAACTCTATAACGCTCTATCACAGTGTTATTCTACAAATTTTTTTGCCATTGTTCGTGATATGTAAGGCTTTATTTTTATGAAATTTTTCAAGGAAAATGGTAAAAAAACCAGAACAAATCTGTTTTTCACTTTTTTTTTTTTTTACCAGAAATGGTATTAAAATGGATTTTGTAATTGTGTCACTTTTCCATCATTGGCATTATTTTTTACGCATTGTACCTCCATAAGGGGCCCCTCTTTTGAGGGGTGGGTGGAGGCCTTTTTAAATCATTTTTTTCTTTACTGATTTACTTTCTAACTTAGGCTGGAATATTAGCAGCATTCACAGGGGAAATACAGCCCCCTGCATTGACTGCAAAGCTGACCTGAGATTTTGCAGTTACCTGGCCCTGAAGGGTCACATGAGCTTCAGGGCCAAGAAACTCTCTGCTAATCTGTATATACAATGCTAATTGAGCTCTGTATATACAACTAATAAGTAGGCAGGGATGGTAATAATCCTTCCCTGCCTTTTTCCTGGAGAACCTGGCTACTTCTGATGACCAGCTCTCCTCTGAGACAGCTGTACAATTCATGTACAGCTGTGACCTCTGCACAGCATTCTTATAATGACTGTACAGAGTTAGATGGCCAGACGTATAAAGTCAATGGGGGGTTGATATCAGTATGTGCCCTGACTGCACCCACACCTATTAAGGCGAACGGCACTCTGTGTGGTTGCTTACCCTGGCCTGTCTGTGTAAACAGCCCTTGTTTGCATACCTGGGTAAGTTTGCATACCAAATTTCTGTTTAAAAAAATGGAAAAGAAAAACTGCCACAAAAATATATAACCACAAATTAAAGAATTGTGCACACCGTTCTAAACAGAAGACATCAATAGGACTTCTCATGTACCTGTCCTCTGGAAACACTGGGCCACCAGGATGCAAAGCAAAGTGTTGTCATAGGGACACTGGCTGAGGAGATCTTCCCATACAACCAGGACAAATTCATTTCAAAGTTCACAATTTTATGGTTTGTATACTAAATTATTTTGTGTTGTTACTAGAGAGATCCTGCCCCATATTTATTACTAGAACAAATCTCACCCAACCATACCTGCATTGCCTTCCATAAACTTTCCAAGTAATTTGTATTTTTCATCCTCTCCCAATATCTGGAAAGATGTATACTTAGCATAATGCCTTGTGTTCTCAAAACCTTGAAGATCAATTCGCATTTCCCAAGTACCTGTGGGAAAATAGTGATACATTTTACAGTGTATTAAAAATTTGCAAGAGCATGACTGGTATACAATGTTGGTAACCGTACTGTGAGAGAATTCAAGTCAGTTGAATAGGCGTCTCAATAGCCGTAGCAGCAGATATGGGACCATAGGCTGAGGGGCCCACTCAGGTTCAAGAACATAGCATCTTTTTGTAGGGAATGACAAGTTGATGGCTTTCCACTATTTTCTATTATTCCTTTAATTATTGCCACATCTATACCTCATACTTGTCAACCCTCTGCTTTTTCAGGGGATTCCTAGAAATCTGGTCGCAAAAGTGGTGGGGTTAATGCAAACTCTGTCCTAACAAAAACGTATCTGAAACTAAACTAGAGTAGAAATTACAATATCAAATTTATTGTTAAAATACAAAAAAATCAGAGACATGATGGGAACAAAAAATGATGGCAATAACCGGAAAAAGGCTGGTGGCAACTTGGCATTGTATCAGGTAATCTCTGTATACAATATACTATTCTGTCATCATGAGGCATTGTAGGTATAAATAATAGTTATTATATGCAAGGTGGTATACAGGACCGGGACGATGGGTAGGTGAAGGTAGGCAACCACCTAGGGCGCCACCTCTTCCCAGACAGGAAAGGTGGCGCGAGGAGACATGGAGTGGGCTGAATTTTCCATTTGGGGAGTACCTTATGCCTGTTTGCCTAGGGCACCAGAATACCTTGTCCCAGCCCTGGTGGTATAGACACTATTTACTACATTTATGCATATAGCACTGGCACTTTAATACTGGGCACTAATTTATGTTTATAGTATTTGCAAATATTTGCATGCATGTATATACATTTTCAAAATTTCCTATATTTTGTATTTTACTGCACTTCAGCCTTGAATATTATATACATTTGTGGTGGTATAAATTGTATTGTTATGTAATATGTCTATGTAGTAATATTACTTTTTCCGTTTATTGTCACCATCAAGTCTCTGTGACGTAGTTTAATAATAAACTTGATATTGTAATTTTTAATCTGCTGTAATCTCAGATGTGTTTTTGTAGGTAGTGGTTATTGATATGGGAGTTATCTATAGATTTTCTCATTTTCTATTTTTGGTTGTTCTAAACTCTGCCCTAATACTGCATCCACACAACGAGTATTTCAAGTGAGAATCTATGCAGATTCCAACATGAAATACTCGTCTAAAACCAGAAGTAAATCATCCACATTGACATTAATAGAAAATACGCATAGTAGTTCATAGAATGTGTATTTTGTCGGGAAGTTTTTAAGAGTAAAAAAACAAAAGCAAAACTTAGAACACATTCATCTTCCGCCTTACTCCACATACAAAATTGACTATTTAGGTCAATGGGGATGGCTAAATACCTTGTGCAAAACGCATCAAGAAACATCTGTATGCCTTTTGGAAGCGTATCAGCGTCCAAACCCCCATAGAAATGAATATGAATTATGACTGTAAATCTACTGGAATAAAAACGACCAAAATCCACATGATTTATAGTCCATTGGTGAAATTAGTAAAAAACAAACAAACAAACAAAAAAAACAACAAAACTTGCTTTGGAGGGATGCTAATGGTAGCCAATTGTGAGAACAATCATCACCTGATGAGGTCAGCTTATGAAGATTCTCGTTCCCCAACCAAAACTCATTCAGCCGACTGCCAAATCCGATCTTGTATGAATTCCAATCACGGGAAAAGTCAACTGAGCCATCCCAGCGTCTCTGGAAAACCTGAACACCATAGAGTTATATAGGTGACACTTCCACATGATTGTGATCTATTAACTTTACAATTGTAGATGACTTACAATCCAGCCTCCCCCATCAGTATGCATATCACACAGGACCTTCAGGGGTTTCTGACCTGCTGGGTATATTGTATACCAGTCACTTAGCACTTCACCTTGGTCCTGTAATTCCTTGCAGTTTTGTGCAGCTGGGGGAGAGGAAGGAGGGATTGAAACATGAATTTAGCTAACAACCATGCAGCTTCAGTACTATGCATAGTACATGTATAGGACCTTGAAAATAAGTCTCACATTGTAACCAGTGTCTTTTATACTGTAGATTTTAATCCTTGCAACAGACTTTAACGACAACTAATAATAATTAACAATTTGGTCAGGTTTATGCTACCACTAAAACAATGATACCTGTTATGAATGGCAGGAATCTTCTCCTTCACGCTAGATAAGATGAGAGGCAGTTGCTATGCCTCAACGTTGGCCAGGTCAGTTGACCATGCTGCGCAGCCTGAGCTTGTTTATAGTGAAGTGGTAATCACTAAGCTCTTTATACAGCTTTCTGGGTTTGGTAGCATAGTGTAAATTATATTGTTCTAACCAGAGGAATTGTGGCTAGTTATCTGCTTAGTATTATGTATCCCATACTCTAGAGGCCTTGATTATTATTATATTTCTTGCTCTGCCAAATCCTGCTCTGTTTGAGTTTGTCCAGTAGTTTGCTTAAAGTCCTTGTTTATCTTAGTGTGTTATTTGTTGCCTAGAGTCCACTTTTTTGGATCAGTAATAACTTTAGGGTTAGCTTCAGGGACAGTGAAAGGTCAGTTGGGTCTAGTGCTAGAAATATATCTAGGGACAGAATCAGTGGGTCAGTTGTCATCTATTATTGCTCTTCTTCCGAATTGAAACCATGTGTGGTGCTGTCCTTATTCATATATCTGTCGTTGCCTGCCTACTGCTCCTGCAAACTCTTATCTTATGATGATTATCACCAAGTTTGGTATTTGATACATGTCTTACATCGTTCAGATAGGTGTTACCATTCCAATTGTCAAGAGAGTGTGCACACACTGTCGGCACTGACTGGACAATATCAGAATGGGCAGGGGCACCACTAAATGGTAATCCCCAGCTAACACATTGATAATGAATTTCTAGGAGGAATAACACTGGAACATCACACATACTGTTATAAAAGATGATGCTCCAGAATTGTTACTTCTCATCAGCACGAGTATTTACTAAAATAGATATATCATGAGACGTCACAGGTCGTTTTTAATACATGTCACGTGATCTTAGATCTCATATAAGTGTGGGTTGGATGGCAGATCAGCCATCAATTTACTTATCTTTCACCAACTAAGTCTCAACATCTTTGAAATTATTTTACAATAAGCCTGGTAATCTTACCATACACAGGATCAGTTTCAGAGTCCCCTTTTTCTCCTGTTTTGAAAAACAAAATATACTTGTTACTAGGATATCATTGTGTATTACTTCAGTGACTAGATATATAAGATTTAGAAGGGCAGGCAATGATTCCAAGCGCCATCCCAATGTTGTGGTGGGGGCGGGGTGGAGGGAGAGGAAGAGGGGAAATCTATTCCTATTCTGCTAAATCCAAAATAGTCACATAGACATGAAGCTATCTGGATCCAGCACCTGCTAGGACTTATATTAGGGCCTTGTGTTTGCATTGTCATAAGAGCACTGTGGCTTGCTTTGCCATGGATGGTACTGCAACTATTATGAAGCACTTGGTGACTATATGAGGGTCATCTGAGAAATTCGATGAATATGGATCCCTTCTCTTTTTTATCCTTTCAGTCGTGTCTGACCCTTGGATACTCTGAAGGGCCAGTTCTTGACATACTTCTCTGTTTTTCACAGCTTCTTTCAATTGCTTGATGCTTATTCCCATGCCATTCTTGATAGTAAAGTCACTGCCAAACAACATATAATAATAGAAATGCATGAAGTATGCAAGAAAATTCACCACCTAATAAGAGACACTTTGATAAAGAATTAGAAGTTTTCATAGAATTGAGAGATAAAAAAGTGCACACATGAAAAAAATAATGCTCCTATACAAAAAAAAAAAAATACAATAACCGTTTGACAAGATCAAATAGATAGGACTCACCAAATTTCTGTTCCCAAGTTCAGTAACGGAGTCTTTCACCCTATTATACCCTATAAACATCTTACCCTTTGCAGAGCGAATGCCCCAAAAAGGATGACCCATAAAAATTGATCCTCTCCTTACCTTGTTTCTCACCCTGTGTATTAACCCATACATGTTTCATCCACCACTGTGGTGGAATCGGCAGTGGGTTAAAAACAAGAAACAATAGAATTAAAGTGTCACCCATAAAAACAGAGTAGGTAAAAGACCTGCATAGCAGCTAAAGTCTAGATGAACAAGAGGAGCTTAAATAGTGTGTTTAACTCCGCACCAAATCAAACACTGGTAATAGTATACAGATAAGAAACTGCTTATAAGGGTTAATAAACAGATTGTTCCCCAATGCACAATGCCATAGGTTGTACCAAGAAGTATCTACATACTTACTGAACACACTGTTGATAATATTGCACTGACGACGTCTCCAAAAGTCCACTGCGCACGCACGAGCTTTCGATAATAAAACAGACCCACGGCACACACGTCCTGATAACACATACGCTACCGTTAAAGCTTCTACTACACACATGCCATCCTGGTTTGTACCACTCATGCGTCCTGCACATAACAAAGTTTCAAGCAATACTTTCCTATGGCGTACCCGTCCTGATAACGTAGATACTATGATCAACACATCTAATGTGCAGCTGCCATCCTAGCTTATACTGCACGTGTCCCATCTGCAATTACCCCAGACTCAACTAAAGCATCACGTAGGGGAGAGTATCCTCAGCACATAAGTGCCAAAATGGCCTATATTATTTTTAAGCAGCCTGTTATAGAAAAATACAATGCGTCACAAATTAGCACATAATTTGTCGCGACCATATTGCTAGTACTATCACTGAAATGATACAGTCACGAATATAATCCAAAAATGTTTTGTTAAAGATAATAAATAGTCATTATACGGTTTCATATCACTAACCTAACATATGAACCAATGTGTAAGTAAACTGCACATCACCATATATATTTGCACCTACTAGTAAATGCCACCAGGGGTATATAATAAATATCTCTGCAAAAAAACATGTTAAACCTTAAGTTATATCCAAGTAAGTATATATAGTTAAGTATAAGCAGGTGTAGAAGACACAACACATCACAGTGGACCTATAACCTTCAGGGAAACCTCATGCAGTAACAGGAGACTAAAATATAAACACTTCCTCAAAAATGCATCATTGGGTCGGGCCATGTTGGCACCTGACAGCTTGATGGATCACTTGTTGACAGCTCTGGGAAACTAACTGCTTTTAAACTGTGTCCACATTGAAAAGGGAAAGCCTGGCAGTCTACATCATGTTTACACCAACAGCATTGTAATATAGATGCCTGTGTGCTATGCAAGAGAAGGCTGAAGCAACAGGTAAACCCTGTCACACTATGTCTTCATTGTGCTGGGCCTACAGGGTATGTAGTGAGAGACTCTGATTAACCCTATACAAGCAGCTATGCCTTCAGCTCCCTGCAACGACTGGAGGTAGCGGATCCAATGGGCCACTGTGGGCAATGGTATAAATTGTACCAGGGAGCAGAGTCTAAGTCGCTGGTTTTCACCAAAATCTGCTACAAGGTGGGATGGTCTTGCTGCAGCATACAGCCCACAGGTCGCTACCTCTGGCGTGACTTGCCTGCAGTGGTGGTACAAATTCGCTAGATAGGCATGTAGTATGGGACAGGCAGAAAGGTCAGGGCAGGTAGCAAGGTTCATGGTCAGAGGATGTAAGCAGGAAGGACTGGTACATGGGAGGAGCAGAAACACAAAGGAACGCTTTTCACATATAGGCACAATGACACTATGGATCCGGCAGGGAAATTAAGAAGGGGGAGGGTTAAATAGAGTCAGTGCCCAACGATAACAATTCACCGGCGTGCTGGCCTTTTATTTTTAACAGAGCTGCCACGCTCATGCCCTAGGAGGTGGGCCCACATGCCACGGCTGGCAGGAACGTGGCGAGGAGATGTGAGTAGGACAGGCTGGGCACTGAACTGCGAGTGCGCCCACAGCCCAACATGTGGATTGCAGCACCACTTGCAGCCCGCACAGCAGGGATAATGGGGGTACAGAGGTGAGGATCGCGGGGGCATCAATAAAACTCTCCCTGCACAGTTGGTATCTGATTCACTTTAGATAAGAGCCTGTTGCAATAGTAGCTGACATCTAACAAATGTTCCATTGCTTCATAGTCAGGGAAGATCATTGTAACTTCCTGATGTTACTGTGACATGAGGACAACAACATCTATAATGAAGTCATAGATTATTGGATGAAAACGGATGTGTTTGGCCACTGCCATCTCCTGCTGTAGCAATCTATAGACTCAGGAAGACAGACCAGGTGGGTGAGATCGACTATTTGTCTGAAAGGAACTTCTATGTTAATGATGAACTGAAATTCATAAACACAAGTGAAGATGCAAATTATCTAACTAGAACATAGTAAATGTAGTAAATGCTTTCTGTCGCAAACCTCAGTTTCCATAAGATTTTTTGAAAAAACACAGAAAAAATGGGACATTAATTACTCAAAAACCACAGAAACAAGGCCATACTCACAGCTCAAAGGCTGGACTGAAACTGAACTCCGTAAAGAGGCGACACTGGCCCCTATGCTACATGTGAAAGATAAACAGGTGCAGATGATTGCTGAGCAGTAGGGGAACAATTAATCTGCACATTAAATTGATACCTGTTCACACAGTATGCAGAAAGACCACAGTATAATACATGGGGAGATTGCAAAAATACCGATAAGACAACCTCATTAATGTGCGATAAGCGTACATTAATGAAAGTACCTGCAGTCGCTGTCCGGATTACCACCCTGAAATTTTATATGACTATTTTACAACAAATACCGTGTTTCTCCAAAAATTAGACAGGTCTTATATTAATTTTTTCCCCCCAAAAACAGCTATAGCTTAGCATCAGGGTAGGGCTTATTTTTGTAGGAATACGACAGCTAGTACAGGGTGCTTACTATTACCCTCGGCTGTTCTTTCAAAAAAACACAAACTGTTTAGGGAGGTGTGGGATGGGAGAGATTTTATGGGGTTTGTGGGCCAGAGTTGAGAAACACTGATCTACACCGTATTCAGTGTTCTGGCTGATCAGTGTATATGAACAATCAGTGTCATCATGGGCTCCCTTTCCAGCAGTCGTTTAATATATGCTGCCTCAAGAATGCCAGAGCTATCAAAGGTATTTTATTAAAATTTTTAGCTGCTGATTCACTGATAAAATAAAAAAAATCTACACTTCCCTCACCTTCTGCCACAAGTCCAGCGCTGATACTGCCAAGTGGTATACCTAGTTCTTCTGTTTATTTCTGGCTATTAGGAAAGTAATTGTCACAGAATTTTTTTTTAACCTAAAGATGATGAGAGTAACCGGTGGTGATTTATTTGAAGCCCCATTCTAATAGTTCTCCTAGCAGGGGGAGGAAAGCAGTCTTGAACTAGGGCTCACCGGTGGACTTCATTTTCAAGATTCACTGGTGGCGTTGATTCTCGGGGCCCACCATTGTAGATTACTCTTGAGGCCTACCTTACAGCTACTGTACATGACTCTTGCACTCTGCCTTGTGCTTTTTGTCCCAGTAGCGCCATTCCCTATGGCCGACCATGCCTATGGACCCACAGGGGGTTTCTGCTACTCCCCTGTGGGTCAATTTAACCCTGGAGAACATGGAACATTTTCTTGACTTAGTAATCCTTTAAAGGGTTTTGACATCATGCTGTTTCAAAGCCAGCTTTAGAACCACACATGTGGTTCAGGCTGTGGGTGGGTCTATAATAGAGATTGACACATTAACTCTGCTATCCCTGGTATACTGAAAATGAGTGCAAGAGATTTATAAAGTATTACACCAAGTTGCAGGGCTCTACAGGGTGTTTACTTAGCTAAAAGAAAACTTTCACAGTCCATTACTAGAGATAAGACTTTGTAGGAGGTGACTCACCATGGTTGGAGTGAATGACTGACAGCAGTTTTGCGCAATGAGAGATAAGACAGAGCATGGACAGAGATGGTCGTAACCACAAAAACTTGTGTGCTCTAAGAGGAGATAAAATCTTTCTCTGCCTACCACGGAAAAAACGAAGCAAGTAATTTAGAAAGTCTTCAATTATCTGTCCCTACATCTTAAAAGCTAAACATTGTAGCGTGAAAACCTCTTAAAGGCTGGGGTTACGCAGCGCACATTAATGAAAGTGCCTGCAGTCGCTGTCCGGAATACCACCCTGAAATTTTATATGACTATTTTACAACAAATACCGTGTTTCTCCAAAAATAAGACAGGTCTTATATTAATTTTACCCCCCAAAACAGCTAGAGCTTAGCATCAGGGTAGGGCTTATTTTTGTAGGAATACGACAGCTAGTACAGGCTGTTTACTATTAGCCTCGGCTGCTCTTTCAAATTTAGGCCGGGAGTAGGCCCAAAAGTTTCCTTGGGTGTTGTGAAGGCCCTAGGTTAACTGATGTCCTGAAAATGGAACCAGAGGGTATCGGGAGGACCCCAGAATGTTCCAGTAAATATTTTATCAAAGGGGGAGACCAGGATTTAACATTTTTCCAGTATGTCATATTTTTTTATCTGCTCAAGAATGCTGGGGAGCAGAGGGTGTCTGTATTTTGTGTTGGACACCCAGAAAGTGCTGGGCAGCCCGCCCAATCGAATTGTAGTGGCGTAATAGGCTGTAAGCCAGCATGGTGCACCACACGTATCTGCATTAATGGCACCCTTTTGTATCACCTTATCTATATGCAATTATAATACCAGCAACCACCCCCTTCATATATTGAAGGTGTGTGAGTGATTGTGTTATCGGTATTTTTGCATTTGTGCAATCTCCCCATGCATTATACTGTGGCTTTACTGCATACTGTGTAAACAGGTATAAATTTAATGTGCAGTCTAATTGTTCTCCTAGTGGTGGGGTATGTGAGTTACTGCTCAGCAATCAACTGCATCTGTTTATCTTTCCCAAGTAGCATAGGGGCCAGTGTCGCCTCTTTACTGGGTTCCGTTTCAGTCCAGCCTTTGAGCTGTGAGTATGGCCTTGTTCCTGTGTTTTCCATAAGATTGTCTCCAACAGCCAGAAGGTAATAGAAGCATTTCGCTCTGATGATCATGCAACCAATCTGATAAACCTCGATCTTGGGTTCGTTGTTCTACCTATACAGCGTAGACTAGGCTTACTCTGGGATATCAAACAAGACGCATTTATATCCCAAGCATTGAGCTGTGAGAAACCTTTCACCAAACAATGTTTTAATCTGTTGTAAACAGCATATATGATCCCCGTGTGTTAGTTACCCCAGTCACTATTTATGGCAGGATGTTGTGGAGGTACTTTACAACCGAAAACAGACTTAGATACTTCTCTACCAACTGAGAAACAACAAAGTTGCAAGATATGGAAGTTGTTTCTGAAGATATTAGAGCTCCAAATTCCATATTGTTATACTCCCAGCCACTGTCGGACTGGGGTGCCTAGGGCCCACCAGAGGAGTTGATCTTAGGGGCCCACTTTGCCTCGGGGACTCCGCCATCTGTACGGTGACCCTCCCAGTCTCAATTTATGCAGACCGATGTGATAACATCATAACTTGAATCTTACCCAAATAACTTTACAAAACCAGAATCCCAGGGCCAATATTACCAATAGTTCAAGTAAGACCAAATACCACATCACAATCACATAGTGACTGAATTATACCCCTACACTATGACCACATATCACCACCACATACTGACTGAATACTACCGCCACACCATTAATGAATATAAACCAATACACTTTGCACACATATAAGTGATTACAGTTCAGTTATATTTTAGTGACTCACAGGTGAAGTTTCTTTTATGAGTCGGTCATGTTCCCTTTTCTTCTCCATCCGATCCACACCACCATGCTGACTTCTCCCGGCCAACACTCCTCCCTGCAGATTTGGACACAAATATCTTAGAATGTTTACTTTTCTAACAACTCTTTACTTTTCCCAACTTTGTACAAAGGGGTGGGAGAGCAAGTATAGGCCATAACTTAGAGGCCCAGTCTCCGAGGAGGAGCAGACGACTAAACCCCTGGAGATTGTGCTACAGCTCTAGCTTGTATCCCTCAGAATCATATTGTGTGGTCCGAACTCCTTCCCCTGCACCCAGAAGATCAGCCGCAGGCATGATGCATAGTCTCTTGGTGGTGCAGGGGATGGAGTTCAGGACTGTCATGTTGCTTTTTGTAGTGTTTCTGTTTTTCCTACAGATTTCCCAGTTGGACTTTGATGGACTTATTGAACCAGTGTTTGATCCATTTCTTTGATAGAATGGTAGTGGAAGTCGGTGGAGTTTATTTAAATACAGTGTTTTTTGTGCTATGTCTGTTTGTTGTTTTACCATTTATTTCCAGTGTTAGTAATAGAGGTGTCTGACAGACGTCTCTCTATTACTAGCGCTGGGGCTCGGTGTCAGTCTTGGGGTGATAGAAAAACACCACTGGCTGACACCAAGCCTCAGCGCTAGTAATAGACACCTCTATTACTAACTCTGGAAAAATAGTGGTAAAAAATACACCGAAACACGAAAACACTTTATTTAAATAAACACTCCCCGACAACATCCATCGGTGACCAATTTCTTAAAGAAATGGATAAAACACTCGTCCGACACATTAAAGATGGGAAACCTATAAGATACAGAAACACTAATCAGCATGTGGCTGATGGCTATCTATCATGAGTAGGGCAGCAAGGTAAATTGCCCCCAGGTAGCTAGGTAGTTTGCCCCCAAATATCTAGGTAAATTGACCCCAGGTAGCTAGGTAGTTTGCCCCAGGTAGCTTGCCCCCAGGTAGCCAGGTAGCTTGCCCATCCATAGCCAGGTAGCTTGCCGCCAGTTAGCCAGGTAGCTTGCCCCCAGGTAGTCAGGGAGCTTGCTGCCCGGTCGCTTGTCCCCCTTTAGCTAGGTAGCTTGCCCATAGATAGCCAGGTAGCTTGCCACCATTTAGCCAGGTAGCTTGCCCCCAGGTAGTCAGGTAGCTTGCTGCCAGGTAGCTTGTCCCCATTTAGCCAGGTAGCTTGCCCCCATTTAGCCACATAGCTTGCCTCTAGGTATCCAGGTAGCTTGCCAATAGATAGCCAGGTGGCATGTCCCTATTTAGCCAGGTATCTTGTCCCCATTTAGCCAGGTAGTTTTCCCCCAAGTAGCCAGGTAGTTTGCCCCCATGTAGCCAGGTAGTTTGCCCCCCTTTGGCAGGTAGTTTTCCCCCATTTAGCAGGTAGCTTGCCCCCATTTTGCAGGTAGTTTGCCTCCAAGTAGCCAGGTAGTTTTCCCCCAAGTAGCCAGGTAGTTTTCCCCCAAGTAGCCAGGTAGGTTGCCCCCAGTTGACAGGTAGTTTGCCCCCAGGTATCAGGTAGCTTGCCCCGATTTAGCAGGTATCTTGCCCCCACTTAGCAAGTAGTTCAACCTCATTTAGCAGGTAGTTTGCCCTCATTTAGCAGGTAGTTTGCCCTCAAGTAGCCAGGTAGTTTTCCTCCATTTAGCAGGCAGTTAGCCCCCATGTAGCCAGGCAGTTAGCCTCCATGTAACCAGATAGCTGCCCCCATGTAGCCAGGTACCTAGCCCCCATGTAGCCAGGTAGCCGTCCCCATGTAGCCAGGTAGCTGTTCCCATGTAGCCAGGTAGTTAGCCCCCATGTAGCCACATAGCTGCCCCCGTGTAGCCAGGTAGTTATCCCCATGTAGCCAGGTAGCTGTCCCCATAGTAGCCAGAAAGCTGCCCCCAAGAAGCCAGGTAGCTGTCCCCATGCAGCCAGGTAGCTGTCCCCATGTAGCCAGGTAGCTGTCCCCATATAGGTAAATTGACCCCAAGTAGCCAGGTAGCTGACCCCATATAGGGAAATTGCCCTCAAATAGCCAGGTAGCTGACCCAATATGGGTAAATTGCCCCCCCATGTAGCCAGGTAGTTTGGTGTGACTTTCAAATAACGCACAGCCACCAATGTCTAAAGCACTGGCAACAAAAGTGTGTACACCCCTAAGTGAAAATTGTGCCCAATTTGCCATGTGACAAGGTCCTACATGGGGAGCAAGTATGTTAAATTTGGTGTTATAACTCACACTCTCATACTGGTCATTGGAAGTTCAACATGGCACCTATTGGCAAATAACTTTTTGAGAATCTAGAAAAAAAATATTGTTGCTCTATATAAAGATGGCCTGGACTATAAGAAGATTGGCAACATCCTGAACCTGAGCTTTAGCACGGTGGGCAAGACCACACAGTGTTTTAACAAGACAGGTTCCACTCAGAACAGGCCTCGCCATGGTCGACCAAAGTAGTTGAGTGCACGTGCTCAGCATCAAATCCAGAGATTAGATTGTCTTTTCAAAATAGACACAAGAGTGCTGGCAGCATTGCTGCAGAGGTGAAAGGAGTGGGGTGAGCCTGTCAGTGCTCAGACCATACCCTCGATTATATATGAATATGAGTACTCCAACTAATTGATGTGTTCAAAGGTACAGTGAAGGAAATAATTATTTGATCCCTTGCTGATTATGTAAGTTTGCCCACTGACAAAGACATGAACAGTCTATAATTTTAAGGGTAGGTAAATTTTAACATTGAGACATAGAATATCCAAAATAAAATCCAGAAAATCACATTGTATAAATTATATAAATGTATTTGCATTTTGCAATGAGAAATAAGTATTTGATCCCTCTGGCAAACAAGTCTCAATAGTTAGTGGCAAAACCCTTGTTGGCAAGCACAGAAGTCAGACATTTTTTGCAGTTGATGATGAGGTTTGCGCACATGTCAGGAGTTTTGGTCCACTCCTCTTTAAAGATCATCTAAATCAGGGGTCCCCAACCGCCGTTCCGCAGACCGGCACCGGGCCTTAGCGCATGCCCTGCCGGTCCGCGGCGCCGCTATAATCCGGCCGCGCACAGATAGCAGCTGCACACATCGTGCGGCTGCATTACAGGGAAAGCAGGAGCGGCGCATTACCGCCCTGCTTTCCCTATCGATATAGATGCGGCGCTCACTGAGCTCCGTATCGACAACGATGAGCGGCGCAGGGAGTGTGATGCCCAGTGATGTCACACCCCTGCGCCGCTCGCTGCTGTCGGCTGCCGGGGAGGAGGAGCTTGGCCGAGGATCCGGGAAAGGTGAGTGACTTCTTATTACTATTTTTTTTTTAATTTTTTATTGCCCTGGCTGCCTATTGGTGGCAACTACGTATGTATCACTACTGGGGGGCAGCTAATCTATCACTACTACTGGGGGGCAGCTAATCTATCACTACTACTGGGGGGCAGCTAATCTATCACTACTACTGGGGGGCAGCTATCTATCACTACTACTGGGGGGCAGCTAATCTATCACTACTACTGGGGGGCAGCTATCTATCACTGCTACTGGGGGGCAGCTATCTATCACTGCTACTGGGGCAGCTATCTATCACTACTACTGGGGGGCAGCTATCTATCACTACTACTGGGGGCAGCTATCTATCACCACTACTGGGGCAGCTATCTATCACTACTACTGGGGGCAGCTATCTATCACTACTACTGGGGCAGCTAGCTAGCTATCATAACTACTGAGGCAGCTATCTATCATAACTACTGGGGCAGCTATCATCCTACTATGGGCAGTTTCTATCATACTACTGGGGCAGCTGTCATTACTACTGGGGCAGCTATTATCATTACATGGGCAGTACCGCATCATTACTACGGGGGCAGCTAGCACTATCATTACTATGGGGCAGCTAGCTAGCTTCATTACTACTGGGCAGCTATCCATCATTACACGGGGGCGCTATCATCATTATATGGGGAAAAGCTATCATCATTACTACGGGGGGCAGCTAAACCATCACTACTACTGGGGGCAGCTTTTTTCCCACTACTGGGGGGCAGCTATCATCAATACTACATGGGGCAGCAAACACTACTACTGGGGGGCAGCTATTTTCACTACTACGGGGGGGCGTTTATCTATCACTGCTATGGGGGGACATTATCACTGCACTGGGGGGCACTACTACACTGCTACTGGGGGGCAGAATTAACTACTACTGGGGCAGCTATCTATCACTACTATGGGGCAGCTATGTGTCATTACTCCCGGGGCAGCTAAAATTTGTATCACTACTGGGCCTATCTATGTATCACTACGGGGGCCTAGCTATGTATACTATCACTCTGGGCAGCTAGCTATGTTACTATTATGAGAGCGATTACGTTACCATCGTCATGGGGTCGTATGGCAATTTAAATAAGATATCCATAGGAAAATTAGTTTAATCCCCGATGACCTTAAATTTGGGGAAAGGGGAAAAAAAACCCTTCATTCTTACCCAAAAACGGGCTGGAGAAGCGGAATTAAAACCACAACAGTAAAATGGAACGTGCTACATTTAGGAAACACACTTGGTTTAAAAGTCACAGAAAAAAAGTCACAGACCTTTCCCAATCCGTCTTGTACCACACCCTGCCTTAAAACCCATGACCCAAAATTTAAAAAATGCCAGAAGGCATTTTTTTTTAAACCCCCTTTTACTTGAACTGGACATTGAATATCCGTCCGGGGAACGCAGCATGACCCCCAAACCTGATACCCCCAGTTTTATTAAAGTCCCGCAAAAAGGAGTTTTCAACCCCATTTTTTTTAACGGGCCCATTGACTAATCTGCCCTTCCCGCAAAATGCCCTTTAAAACTTGTCTGCCCCAAAATTTTAAAAAGTGACGGGAAAAGGGTCTTTTAAACCCCATTTTAGTTAAATTGGACATTGACTTACCTGTCCGGGGCCCCACAGCACGAGCCCCAAACCCTGCATGACCCCCAGATTTAAAAAGGCCGGAAAAAAAAAAGGAGTCTTTGAACACCTTTTTTATTTTTACGGGACATTGACTATACCTGTTTACCACAAATGACCCTTAAACCGTTTGATCCCAGATCACAAAGGGGCACAATCTATTTTGTACAGTGACTGTCATTTAGAATTTTTTTGGTAACACTTTTTTTACGAATTTATTTGGGGAAGTTTTTTTTATATTTTTTCATTTTTTATCATTTTGTTTTTTTTTTTAAAAGTGTCTACAACATACACCCCCCCCTGCAGTTTTTAAAGGTTTTTTTTACACGTGTGTGTGTTAATGGTCCGCACACCCCATAAAAATAAAAATGTCCTAACTCCCAAAACACTTTTTAGTTGAGAGACATTTGCCCCCCGGTTTCTAGATGATTCAGCCAATAAATTTCAAGGGGTTTATTTTTCCTCCAAATCCTTTTTATTGATTGGGGACAGACCCCCCGGGGAATCAAATATGCACCCCATAGTGCTCCACCCAAAAATTTTAATCCTCAAATTGTGAAATTTTTGTGTCCACCCTTTGCCCCTTTTTGACACTACTTAACCTCCAGAAATTACCTTTTCAAAATCAGATTTTTTAGAGAAATTTGAAGCTCTCCTGATTGCCCCAAGGGGGTGAAGCCAGTCTGCGCACCATTGTTAACAGGGAGGTCCAGCTGCCAATTCATTGGGTGCGGTGAAGCCGGGCTAGCTTTCTGTCATCTATTAACATGCAGTTCAGCAGCCGGGGCCGGAGTTACAGTGGGTGCGGTAAAGACCAGCAGCATCTGTCATCTATTAACACCAGGTTCAGCTCCCGGGGGGAGACAGTGGGTGGGGTTTGAGAGCCCAAAGCTGGGCGTCCTCACAATTAACATGGTAAAAATGCCCTTATGCGCAGCAAGAAAACAGTCTTGCTGAAGCAGAGTGCAAAGTGTGGAAAGACCTCCAGCCCCCTCGTACACAGTAAAGCCCGGGGTAGCGCTTCCCCCTCCGTTGAGTGCGGAAAAATTTTGAGCTTCATTTGGGAAAAATACTGGTGGTTAACGCTCCTGTTCCACCAGGGCCCTTTTTTTTGGGCATTCTTTTTCTCTTTTTTACTCAACGTGCTGGGGGAAATTGCCCTCTGTTCTTTGTTCTCTTCCGTGTCCATACCCATGTCCTCTGAATAACCTACATCTGTCAATTTTTCCTGACCCCCCTTGTACAATTCAGAGGAATTTTTTTTCCCACTATTTTGTACATGCAATTTTTTAGTATTTTTAATTCTAGAAACACTTTTTAAATTTTGGGGAATTCCCCCATGTCTTTGTTTCTTTTTTTTTTAAATTTGTATTAAATGGGTTGTCCCAATAAGGATTTTACATGTTAAGATCTTGAAAAAAACAGTCATTTTGCAAAAAGTGCCATTAACGTGTTCCCTTTTCCCTTTTTTCTGACGCACCATCCCCTTGAGCCACTCTAAAAATTGTGAAAAACAATGTCGTTAGAAACCCCTTTTTACAATAGGGCCGTTTTTAAAGGCTTTTACGAAAAAACCCCCCCAAAAATTTCAAAACTGACCCAAGCCATTTTTTACAATTGTGAAAAAATGTTATTAGAAAAAACAACATTTTTTAAAAATAGGACCTTAGTAAGCGCATGTCACAAAAAAATGCCCCCAAAAAAATTCAAACATGACCCATGAGCCACTTTTGAAAATTTGTGAAGAACAAATGTCAAATAGAAACAACTTTTTTTTAAAATAGGAACCTGATTTTTCTGCTTTCAAAGCAGAAACCCCCAAAAAAAATTTAATTGACTTCTCACCACTTTTAAAAAAATTCTGAGGGAGAAATGCCACTTAAAACCATTTTTCTGTTCCAAAGGACCATTTTTATTGTGTATTCACACAACATACCCCCAAAAATTATAAATATGACTTCTCAGCCCTGTTAAAAATTGTGAGGGAAAATGCCACTTAGAAGCCACATTTCTTTTCCCCAAAGGACCACGATTATTGCTGTATCCACAGCACCATGACCAAAAAAATTAAAAAAATGACTTCTCACCCACTTTTAAAAAATTTGTGGGGCAACATGCCCCCAAAACCTTTCAATGCAAAAATTCTAAAATGAATAGAAAAGGAATATTTTTTTGTCTGAAACCTTGGTTTTTACAGTCCCCCTCATAGAAAAAACCACAAATGAACTGTTGGGAACTGAAATAAAAATTTCAGTAAAATAAATTTTAAAAAAATTTTTCAAAGGACCATTTCTTTTAAAGGGGAAGTGAAGTAACCGGAAAACTAATCGGTGACTCGGCAATTGGGGCCACAACATCATCAGAGATCCACCCTGATTCATCTTGATGAAAGCAAAGATCCAATTACTGGGGAAAGCCGGATCCCTTTTGCTGTAATGACTCCCCAGCTGGGAAAAGGCCCGCTCAGATATGCCCTTGGCTGCTGGGCGGGAAAACACCTCTATGCGTGGCGACGACTGGGGCATTCGTCTTTTTGGATCCCCAAGTCTATTGGGCCCGGAACACTACAAAAAATCGGTTTTTGAGACGCAATAGTCGTGCACCATGATCTTAACTGGTTCTGGTGTTGTATGTGGCCCGCATTGCATGCGTGGGGAGGGGGTTTAAAAAAAGATTTGCCCGAGTCCCCATTAGCTTCGCCACCTTGCCTGCTGCTGCCGCATGCCTTGGGACTCTACTGTGTCACATCGCTGGCGTTGTTCCACCGGAAATTTTTAAGAACGGAAGCAAAGCAACAAGCTCCAAATTTACAATCACAAGGTCTCCTTTCCTGCATTTTACTTCTATTTGGGGGGTGGAAGGAAAGGTGAGTTTGTTTTGTACCGGGGATCCAGGAGGGTGGCCACCCTAAATTTTTCATTTTGATGGCCCTTTAAAGCGAGGACATGTTTGGGGGAAAATGGGCATCCAAGCACTCGTTTAGAGTGGAGCCTTGATTTTTCCCAGCTCTGGGTCGGGGGGCACACAAATACTTCCTCATCTTCCTCCTCCGCCTCAAAATTTGCGCCAACCTCTTTCCAAAGGAGGACTCGGTAAAGCGGTTGTTTAGGAAAACCTCCCCTCTTCCTCCGCACAGCTTCAACACAGCCTGACTTGCTCAATTTTTGCCCCCTGAGATGATGCCCGCCCCTTTCACAGCCCTGGACCCCGAACCCCCGCCTAATGAAGACCCATAAAAATTTAGAAACTGTCGGCCCCGTGGATTCGACGGGAGAAAGCTCCGTGTCCGATCTTGTCCCCTCCCCTCCCTCCGCGGGGGCCGTTTTTCAGAGTGTCCAACGTCGTTCCGAACTAAATCACCAAATGCTCATGCGACAAGGGGATTGTCCCCACTGACCATTTTTGGGGGTTCTTCAAAACTGGGAAGGATGGGGCAAGCTCTTTCACCTCCTCCACTCCGTGGCTCAACCCCCGAGGTCCCACCCCTGCTTGTCAGGGCCCTGTGTCACTTCGTACTGCGTAGATTACGCTGCCGCCCCAATCGCTGGAGCATGTGGAGGGTGGAATTCCGCGTGTTTCCACGCAACAAAGAGACGGTTGACGGGGAGGCCGGCTGACGCTGCAACCAGCCAGGGGGGACGAAGCAGGTGCGAAAGGCGGGAAGTGCAACACAGACTTTGAGCCTTCCCCACAGCAGTCCAACCCCCGGTTTCTTTTAGAAAATTTTTGGCGAAAGGTTTATACATGTGCCAGGCAAAGGGGTGTGCTCTAGCCTACCCATTTAAGGGGGGCCCCGCAGATTTTTGCCCTTTTTCGCAACCACCCTTTCCCGGCACAAGTTCTTGTCACCCACCAGCGCTCGGTCCCCTTTCGGAGAGCTCCCCAGTCCGCCAAGACAAATTTTAAAATTTTAAAACGGCTGGTTTTTCTGGGCAGGATACCCCCCAAAGGCTTGGGGGGAAAAAAACCCGCACCATCCCTGCAGTTTTGAAAAAGCGTGGGCCGAGCCTGAGAGGGCCCCTCACCCCCGAGACACCACCCAGCTCACCCAGTGAGCTGTACAGAGATATAGCGGCCTTGGGCCTGCTTACTTCCATGTGGCGGTGGGGAGATGGGCTTTTTTGGACACAGATGCAGACAAAGCGCTTTAAATTTTAAAAGACAGTGGCTGCCAGGGGAGGGACGGTTTTTGGCAAAGAAATGCCTGCTCGGCATTTTGTATTGGGTCAGGCAAGGGCATGACGTGGGGAAACCCCCCTGTGTCCCCCCAACGGAAAGGCAACATTTCCAAGGGCCCAAAACCTGGGAATGCCGACATTCAGGCTTTTGGGTTTGGGATGGTTTGGTTTTTAAAATTTTCTTTGTCCCAAACCTGGGACAGAAACTGGCTGTAGCTGGCCCCTTTCGGGGGTCAGGGGCATCAAACTGGCGGGGGGGGAAGGGGGAGGTTTGGGTCTCTGGTGGGGCTGGGGGTACTCGGGGGACGGTGGAGGCAGATCGGAGGCTGATCCCTGATTGACTTGAAAATGGGGAGTGAGGAACGCTTTTTGGTGGCGGAGGGGGAGGCGGGGGAGACGAGGGTGTGACAGGGGGGTTGGAAGCCCGGCGTCGGGCTGGCTTTTTTTTGGCCCAAGTGTTGCCCCTTTTAAGTCCCGCATTCGCTGCATGTGACTATACTTTTGGTGGTGGGTTTAAAAACCTAAAATTCTTTCCCCACTTTTGCTTTTCGGCAAAGGCGATTACATCGCTGGGGGAAACAAAACTTGCTCAAAAGGCCCCGCTTGAGAGGTCCTGGACCTTTTGACGGGGTAAGCGAGGACGGGTTTCCCCTGACCGTGGCTGCGGAATATACAGGGACTTGTCACCGCCCTTTCCCTTTTTTAGGGGGGACCCTATTTACCTACCCATCTCTTCCTCCTTTTCCCCGTGATAAGCGCTCGCAAACAAAATTTTGCGGAAAAGACCCCGATGGATCCGCAATGTCGTCATCATCATCATCATCAACCAGATGACTTGGGCGTCCCGACTATCTGCTCCAGAAGCTGCGGGCTACAAGCGTGGGGCACGCAAGGCGTTTTCCGCTGCCCCGGGATTTTGCCCATTGACCGGCTTCCTTATCCTCCCCCTTTATGGGATATAAAATGGGGGTCAGAGCAACAAAACATCCTCTTTGGCCTCTTGATCTTTTTTCATGCCTTTTGACCCCAACCGCATTTTGTCATCAAAAAGGCTTTGAAAATGGATTACCACAGTGGTGGGGACACGAGTTTTACATTTGGGCTGCCCTTTGCTTATGTTGGCGGAAAGATTATGATGCATGACGACATTTTGGGGGGAATGGAGGGCGGGAACTGCTGGATTCGGGTTTCATTTTAAACCCCTGAAGAACAGATTTGGGGCGCGTTCTTACTGAGATTCACGGGGCCCCGACCCAGCGATGACAGGGGCCCGACGGTCCTGCAAACCCACGATCCGCTGGGATGCGTTTGTCGCCAGCACGAAGGAGCCCTTCTCGTACCTCTATCTCATTTCCTACCCCCTCTTTTCTCGTTTACCACCTAATTTTGCTCCATGTTCGAAAAAAAAAATTTTTAGAAGGTATGGGAAAGTTTTGGAAATCTTTATTAAAAGACGGCAAATCACAGCTATTCCAAAACCAAATCAAAAAAAAAATTGCTGGAATTTAAATTTTAAGTGAAGGTACCTTATCAACAAAGCGTGACTGACCAAAAGTGAAAAAAACCTATCGAAATTATACAGATAAAAAGGTATTTTTTTGGACCCACAAAACACCGTGGTGACTACAACATTTCTGTATTCAAATTTAACTGCACGGTGGGCCCATCAAAAAAGCTGGCCCCGCGCCAAAGTGAAAAAAACGTTCCCGAAAAGTAACGGATAATAAAAAAGGGATTTTTGGCACCTATCAATTACCCCGGGGGCTACAAAATTCTGTATTCAAAATTTTAAAGCAAAGGGGGCTCTATCAACAAAGCTGGCCTGCGCCAAAGTACAAAAAAAAAAGTATCTGAAAAGTATACAAAATATAAAATGTATTTTTGGGACCTACCAACCTTTTGGTGACCCCCCAAATTGCTGGATTCAAATTTAACTGGGAAGGGCTCTATCAACAAAAACGGACTGGGGAAAATTGAAAAAGAAAAACCTACTGAAAAGTATACGGATAATTTTAAAAATGGATTTTGCACCTAACAAATAGACCCGCGTTACAGACAAGGCTTATCCTAATAAAGTTCAGGCTGCCCAATATCCCAATAATTTTCAATAGAAAACTGTTAATAATAAAGCTATTGCAATGCAATGTCTACATAAGTCTGGGGCACAAAATCCAATTTTTTAAGAGCTTGTCTGTGTTTTGCCCCCCGGGGCCCCACCTCCCCCCCTCTCCCCCTGATTTCCGGTAGTGCTCGTTTAAAATTCTCGGTAACAACCCAAAAACCAAATCTCTGATCTAACTAAGTTTTAAGGGCACAGGGAAAAGTAAGCTTCCTGGAACAAAAAGAATAAATTTTGCGACTTTTGCACAGGGCAGAGCGCACCCTACTGCTTTGAGATACTGAACAAAACTGATCATGAACAGAAGGGCTGTTCTATTAAAACGAGGGGCAGTGATTTTTCCACCAATCAAACCTACACCCCCCTTTATGACGTCGCAAAACGTCCCCTGCTCATTTTAAGGATTTGCTGGGCCCCCAAAATATTGGAAGGCCGAAAATGGCGCGATATTAATAGATTATGGAGATTTTCCCTAAATTATCGGTGATCGAAAAAATCCGATCAACATAAAAAACCCTGCCCTTTCAACTTTGTCGATAATAATCGAACACTAATCCTACATCTGGGGCAGCTAGCATGATCACTACACACGGGCACTAGCATGTATCACATCCTACTGGGAACTAGCTATGTATCACTATCGTACGGGGCACTACTATGTATCACTATCATACTGGGGGAGCATGTACACATCATACTGGGGCAGCTAGCTTGTATATATCATACTGGGACAGCTAGTATTATTTCAACAGGGGGGGCTTATTTATTTATTTTTAAGGGGGCATATATCACTATAATTTGAGGCTTTTTTACATATCAATATTATACACATTTTAAAATGCTGCCCCACAGAGCTAAAATCATTTCAGGTTACCCCAAACGTTTTCCCCTAAATGACCCCCTTATACATTTTTTTGGGGGTTTTTTTTTTTTTTGGTTTTCGATTCTAAACACCCAAACCCTCCCCCCCCAAATTAACCCTGCCCCTAAAAACCCCCGGCCCCCCAGGGGCCGTGGAAAAAATTGTCGTGCTTTAAAACCGGCCCCCCTTTTGGAAAAAAAGGGTTTGGGGGGACCGCTGACCCTAAATCATTAAGATTTTGATTCTGTCAATTGGCAAATCAGAGCTTCAACTCCCTCCATAATTTTTTTTTATGGGTTTAAAAGTCTGGGGGACCGGCTGGGCCCCACTTCCCCCCCTTTTTTTTTTTTTTTTTTTACCCCCCCTTTTTTTTGGGAGCCATTCATTTTGGTTCCCTTTGGGCCCTTTTATGGCCTGGCGGGGGAAAGGGGAAGGTTGTCACTCCGTTTTTTTTGTGGTACAGGCCCAAATCCATTCCCCCATTGTGTGGTAAGGTAGTCCTGTCCCCCTTAGCAGGGGAAAAACACGCCCAAAAAAAAATTGTTTTCCCCCTCCTTTCCCTGACAGGGGGGAATGGTGTTTTTTTTTGGTCATAGGCAGAAATTACTTTTGTTCCAAACACGGTAAATTTTAATGCCAAAGAGCTAAATTTTTTTTCCCCATCTGACCACAGCACCTTCCCCCAATCATTTCACAAAAATCTACAGGTGTTCACGGGCAAATTTCGGGGGAGGGCCTGGGGAAGGGCCCCTTCTTGTCAGGGGGACCTTGCGGGCCCCTGAAAGGTTTTTTAAAAACCTTTAAAGGCGCAATGTTTTTCCCAAATACAAAAGAAAAAAAAAACCGAACCCCAGCTCCCCCCAGACTGGCATGCAGGGACTTGCATAAAAAGCAATATTCACTTTAGAAGAAGGGGGGAGTAGAGGGGTCCAGCGCCCTTTAAAATTATCCTTTATATTTTTTTTTTGGCCCCAAAACACAAAAAAAAAAAATAGATCCAACAAACACTTGCTAAGGGGTTTCATGCCCCATGGGCCCTTCCTCTTAGCGTAAAAAAATTTTTTTCCCAAAACCCAACATTTATTAAAAAGAGTGATTAAACCAATCACATACAAAAAAAAAACCCATGGGGCCAAGACAGAGTTGTTTTAAAGTTTTACAAAAAACATGCCCTTCCCAAAATAGAACAATTTTGTACAAAATATAAAAAATTGCATAGGGAAAAAATTTTAAAACCCCCCTTTTTCCGACCATGGGAAAACTTTTTGGATACCCCCCTTACCCGGGAAGTGATTTCCCCAAAAAATGGACGAAAATCCCTACGTCCTGGCGATCGCGCGGGCTTTGCAGCCGGGCCACGCGCGATCGCAACATGGGACCACGGTAAATTACCGTTTGGGCCGCTTTGCCGAAATCACCCCCCCCCCGGGGGATTTGAGCTCCGGCCCGGGTGATTAAACCGTTTCCCAAACCCGCACCCTGTCAGGGGCTCCCGATAATGAAGCCCCCCTTTACAGGAGGAGTAGCCCCCTTCCTGCCTGTTTCCCGTCGGCTGCCGAAACGGGTTTTGGGGCCCCCGATCTCCTCCTCTGATGGTCCCGGGGAAAGTGAAAAAAACTTCCCGAGGTCATTTTGTGACGAACCATGCCCGCAATGTATTGTGGACATGGGACGGGTATTTGGGGTCATGGGGGCCCAGTACACGTACAAAATACTTTTGGCACGGGCCCGCTTCAAAAAAGGCAAATCTGTGATTGCTGTTAGAAAAAAAAGGGTTAAAAAAAGAAAGAAAAAAAAAGTAAAAAAAATTTTTCAAAAGTGAAAAAAAAGTAATCCCCCCAAAAAAAGATCAAAAATAAATAAAGTCCCCTTTTATTTGGTATCGCCCACATGCGAAACCCAACCCCCCTATAAATCGTAAATTTTAAATTTAACCCGTAGGGTTTGAACGCCGTAAAAAAAAAAAACAAAAAAAAAAAAAAAAGTCACAAAATTTTGCGATTTTTGTACATCCTGCAGAAAACAAAAAAGGAATAAAAAGCGATAAAAAAAACTCATAAAAAAAACCCCCAAACATTGTCCCAAATTTAAAACTTCAGTTCAACCCCCCAAAAAAAAAAACCCTTTTACACTTCTCTGTAAAATGGAAAAATTTAAAAAAATTATGGCTCTCAGAAGACAGCGATGCTAAATAAATTTTAAAACAAAAAAACACTTTTTTTTTTTTTTTTTTTTAAAGTGCTTCAAAATTAAAAAAAAACTCTATAAATAGGGTATTGCCGTAAACGTAGAGGCACCCAAGAGTAAAAACTAAAAGGGGTTATGGAAACTGCCCGGTGAGCGCTGTTTAAAAAAATAAAAATAAAAAACACTAACCCCGGAATGCTGTTTTTTGTTCAAATTTCCTTCACAAAAAAACCTTTAAAAAAAAGTGATCAAAAGCGGCATATGCCCCCCCTAATGGTACTAAAAAAAAAAAATCAAAACTCAAACCCACAAAAACAAGCCCATAATCACTCCGTTTTCAGAAAAATGAAAACGTTATGGCCTTCAGAAAATAAAAAAATCAATTTTTTTTAGACCTAAATTCCCCCATTTTTTTTTGTAAAAGGGAAAAAACCATAAAAAAAAAACATTTAAAATCAAAATCATTTGCAAAATTTTACCGACCCCCATAGTAAAAAATATCCCGTCATTTATACTGCCCCGGCGAAACCGCTGTAAAAAATTTAAGCCAAAAAAAAAAATGGGGGAATTGGGTTTTCCCCTCATTTTCATAGCCCAAAAGCAAAAAAAAAAAAAACTTTGGAACACCTGGCACCCAAAAAGTAAAAATAACTCCCAGATGAGATCTTGAGGCGTCCCGAATCCAAAATTGGGGGGGACCCTTTTGGAAGGGTTTTTTACCCGCTCCCGGTACTTTGGGGGCTTTGTAAATTTCAAAATGCCCCCACCAAAAATCGCTTCCAAAAGCCAAAAAAACACTCCCTCCCCCTTATTCGCCCTGCCCATGCACCCAAAAAGCAGTTTACAAAACCCAAAGTAGGGGATTGGGGCCCAAAATTGGAAAGAAATTTCGTAACAAGGTTTTTTGGGGGGCTTTTTTAAACCCCGGATGCCTTGTAAAAAAATTTAAAAATTTTCAGCTAAAAAATTTCAGATTTTTTTGGGAAAAAAAAAATTTTTTTTTTTATTTTCAGAGCCCAAAACCCCCCCCCCAAAAAAATTTTTTGAAACACCTGGGGGGGTTATATGCTCATAAAAACCCCTGGAAAAATTCCTTTAAAATTTTTTTGGGTTGTTGTTTCCAATATGGGGGATTTTTTTTGAGGAGTTTATTAAAGTTTTTGCACCTTAGGGGGGTCCGCAAAACCAAATGGCCCCTAAATAAAAATGGTAATGAAAAATGGACCCCAGAGTCCAGTTTGGTGCTCCTCCTATTCTGGGGGCTTGGGGGGTTTTAGCCAAATAAAAGGGAAAGGCACCCCCATATTTGGGGGATCCCCTGAAAAAGGCAGGGAATTTTGGGGGAAACAATATTAAGTTGCTATCCCTTTTCACATTTACCGGGATTCTTATGAATAATGTATAAAAAAATTGGGAAAAACTGCAAAAAAAAAAATGAAATTTTGAAAATTTCACTTCCACTTTGCATTAATTCCTATGAAACACCTAATGGGTTAATAAACTTCCTAAATGCGGTTTTGAATACTTTAAGGGGTGTAGTTTCTTAGATTAGGTCATTTATGGGGGTATCTAACATACAGGTCAATCAAAGTCACGTTAGAACTGGACTGGCCCTAAAAAATGTATATTGCAAATTTTGTTGAAAATTACTACTAAATTTCTAAGCCCCCTAATGTCGTAAAAAAAAAAAAAGACATTTAAAAAAATGATGCCAAACTACAGCAGACATATGGTAGATGCTAGTTATAAACTATTTTGAGTGGAATAACTATCTGTCTTACATGCAGAAATTTTTGAAGTTTAAAATTGGTACATTTTTCAAATTTTTCACGATTCTTTGATATTTTTCGCAAATAAACAAGCATTTTTTGGACCAAAATCTCTTACTATCTTAAAGCACAATGTGTCATGAGAAAAGTCTCTGAATCACATGGATAGGTTAAAGTGTCAAAAAGTTATTCTCAAATAAAGTGACACATGACAGATTTCAAAAATGGGGCTCTGTCAGAGAGGCCAAAACTGGCTCCGGCGGTAAGCGGTTAATAATACAAAGCCAAATCCGTTCTTTTATTTAAACCAAAAGTTGGTACGTTTTGAGGAGGAACATGGAGAAAGCTTCGCAAGTGTGAAGTTTCCGGACGTGATCTCCTCCTCTTCTTGGTGGGAGAGCCTCTATATCTTTAATGAGGATAATCCATTTTTTTCACAATTGGAGTGGTATGGTCGCTTCATTGATGACCTCATTATGATCTGGAAGGGATATAAGGCTTATACCACTCTTTATTCAATATTTGAATTCCAATTTTTTATTTTTGAAATTTACATATGTTAGCCATGCAGAAAAAATTGCATTTTTGGATTTGTTTCATTTGGTGATGCGGCATCTGGGGTTGTCCACAGCGAATCTTTCCGAAAGGACATGGGAGGAAACTCAATATTACATGCTCATTCCTGCCATCCTTTACATACCATAAAGGCGATTCCGGTTGGTGAACAAATTAGACTCAAAAGGAATAACTCGAACGTTTCCTCATATCGAGATAGTGTAGATGCCGTATACTGTAGATTAAAACAACGAGAATAAAAATGTGGATGTTAAAAGCGGCAGAAAATAAACTGCTCATATAACACGAGAAAATTTATTACAGTATAAAGAGACAAAAAAGAATTATTCAGCTTCACAGGTTGTTTTTTCAACCACCTATTCCCCGGGATATAGGCTGGTTACTCAAGTTATATTGAAACATTTACCAGTTCTCTATAATGATTCTGATTATTATAATATATTGCAGAATGGGCTAAGATGTGTTTCACGTAAAGGCTTAACCCTAGGTAATATCTTATCACCAACTCTCTTGCCATCTAGTATGCCTAAACCCACCTGGTTAAGCTTTCCAGGTTGCTTCAAATGCTCTCATACTCGATGCATTTGCTGCAGCTATTTAAAAATCATGTCTGAGTTTTCCTCATACACTACTGGTGAAAAATATAATATCAAAACATACATAAATTGTAATTCTACTTTTATTATTTATTTGATTTAATGGCAACAATGTAAAAAAACAGTACGTAGGGTCTACTTCATGTGCGCTTAAAGTTGGGGTACGTGGACAAATGTCAGATGTGAAATTCAATGACTTTCATCGGATATCTGCTGTTTCAGCCCATTGCATTAAGAATCATGATCGCAATACTGATACCCTGTCAGTCATTGGCCTGGAAAGGGTTACATCACCAAGAAGAGGAGGAGATCACGTCCAGAAACTTCGCACTCGCGAAGCTTTCTGGATGTTCCTCCTCAAAACGTACCAACCTTTTGGTTTAACTGAAAGTACAGATTTGGTTTTGTATTATTAAATTTATCATATGCATATTTATATTTTGTACAAAATTGTTCTATTTTGATAGACATGTTCTTTGTATAACTTTATTCAACTCTGTCTTGGCCACATGTTTTTATTCTTGTATGTGATTGGTTCAATCACTCTTTTTAATAATGTGGTTTGGAACTAGTTTTGTACGCTAAGAGGAAGGGCCCATGGGGCATGAAACGCGTTAGCAAGTGTTTGTTGGATCTATGTTTTTCTGTGTTTCGGACAAAATAAAATATATGAATATTTAAGGATGCTGGACACTCTACTTCTCCTTCTTCAATGTATTACCAATGGATGTCTTGGTGACTGTGGTCCCAGCTGCCTTGAGATGATTAGCAAGTTCCCCCTGTGTAGTGTTAGGCTGATCTCTCATCTTCCTCATGATCAAGGATACCCCATGAGGTGAGATTTTGCATTTTGCCCCAGATTGATGTCATTGACAGTCATTTTGTATTTCTTCCACTTTCTTACTATTGCACCAACAGTTGTCTCCTTCTCACCCAGCGTTTTGTAGCCTATTCCAGCTTTGTGCAGGTCTATGATCTTGTCCCTGTCATCCTTAGAAAACTCTTTGGGGACTTCCGGTTCCGGCGCCTACATGGAGTGAGCGGAGAAGCAGAGCTCCCGCACACTCACCCCAGGGACGCGGCAATCATACCCGACAGCGGCACCCGACGAAGAAGGAAGAAGTAGGAGCCTGCAGGGGACGACCGGAGCTGCCGGACAAGCAGTGTAGGGCTCCTGAGACATAGCTGCTGCAAGAAGAAAGCGCGGTCCGCGCGCGGCCAGGCCGGCTCCAGGAAAGGAAAAAAAAAAAAAAAGACCCAGCGGAGTGGAGACCGCGCCACAGTCAGCGCAGACCGGCCAGATAAGTACCGCAGCAGCGGCGCACGGCCGGGCAGTGTGTGGTGTAGAGCGGGGCGAGGGGACAGCTGAGACGGCCTCAGGGGCCACGAAGCCACCAACGGGTCCAACCCTAGCCGCGAGAACCAACTGGGCGGGAACTTATTATCTGCACGGCGGCCATCTTTGTGCACCCCCTCCAACGGGAGCGCCTGCCCCGTCACCCCACCGCGCTGCTGGCATTACAGGCAACACCTTATTACCCTATAGAGGCTAATATACGCTACTGGGGAGCCAGAAAGCCATTCTCCATCTGCACACAGCAGAGAGCTCATACTCCAATGGCTTCTCTACAAATCTGAGGGAAGTGGCAACACCACCTCTGTGATACAGTCTTAATATACAGCACAGTGAAAGAGTGGAAAAAGTGACTTTCAGATATCCCAAGACACTGAGCTTTTCAACCAAAGAATAAAAGCAGGCTCACTACACTTGCATCCAGTAAATCACCACTGCATTCAGTAACAGTTCCTGCATTCTGTGGAACTGTGATCCTCTTGCGCCATCTGCTGATTGAAACCAGAACTACAGGAGGAGGAGAGGAGAAGGGAAAGAGAAAAGAGAAAAAAAAGAAAAAAAGGATCTAAATAGAAGAAGAAAGGAAGCATCTATAACACCAAATGCCATATTAAACGTCTATGACTTTGTTCTTGCCGACGCAATTATAACGTTATCGCTCAACAACCCAGTACATCTATGGAAAAATAATTCCAGAAAATGGGAAAACAGAACAAAACGTTGTCGCAAAATAAGAAGGCAAAAGTGGAGAGTCAAGACGCAGACACAGAGCGGCCATCATCTTCACAATCACCTTCTCCTAAACAAATAGTCTGTACGCACCAGGAAGACGATACTCTTGAACTAGAGGACTCACAAGGGTATCGCATACTTGAGCGCAAATTAATGGCGGTGGATGTAGCACGTGAGCTTGCGCCCGATATACAAGAAACGCTTGTCACCTTAGTCTCATCCACGCTCAAACAGTTGCAATCGGAATTCCAGCTGCATGCTAAAAGGCTGGATGAAGCAGAACGCAGAGTCCAGAAAGTGGAAGAGACCACACACAAACATCAGTCCACCCTGCAAGATCTTATATATGAGAACAAACAGTTATGGTGTAAAATAGATGACCTTGAAAATCGTTCAAGAAGAAATAATCTCAGAATAGTGGGGCTCCCGGAATCAATCCCTCAGTCGGAGCTGAGCACACTGTGTGAACTGGAACTGCCAAACGCCCTAGCTCTGCAACATCCATGTAAAGTTGAACGAGCGCATCGAGTGGGTCCTGAGCAGCGGACCTACATGCCACCTGACCCGCAGATGCCCAAGGCACTACAGGAAAGGGCCAGGCAGGTTATCACGAAGTACCTGAACTTTGCAGATAAGGCTACTATTCTGAGAGCTTTTAAAAGTCTCCAGTACTCCTTGGAGGATTTAAGATCCTGATATTTGAAGACTTTTCGGCAGAGGTGGTAAGGAGAAGGAGAGCGTTTTCAGACATTTCCTCAGAGTTGTTTCATAACAAAGAAAAGTTCGCGGTTCTGTACCCTGCGATATTGAGAATATATCACAAAAATGGAAATACCTCCACATTCCATAGCCCAGAAGATGCAAGATCCTTTTTACGTTCACGAAGGGCATCAAGTCCCTCTTATACCTCCACTTCTACACCAAAAGGAAATGCTCCCCAGAGATACCAAACGGCACAGCTCTCGGAGGACAGGGCATCCTGCAGGGAAGCAAGGTCCACTTCTGCATCCCCCTCCAAGCGCCAAAGGCCACCATCACCGGCGGGGACCGGAGGACAGGGGCCTTTGTCTATATTGAGGGTATCTTGACCTTTTTGGCCTTTTGGCAGGCAGAAGAGGGGGCGGATTTAGAAGGAGGATGTGTCCTTTTAATATGGCAGCTACGCTTATTGTGCCTTAAGAACTAGAAAGCAACTTTTTTTTTTTTTTTTTTCTCTGTTTAGGTTCACTAAAGTGGGCTAATTATGCTAATCGCATCTCTTGCATAGCTTTATATGTGGTGTTATGTTTCATATTTGGTCGGTATTAAGCCATTTCCTTTGGAGTCCCTGGGGGGAGGTGGGGGCATGGAGTGTTGAATGTGCTCCATAGCGGAAAAACGTGGAGTCCATAGCCCGAATTTCACCGCTGACGGGCATCTTTTGCCTGCGCCAGCGGATGATGGGGGATATTATGTTCTGGATGTTGTTGGGCTAAAAAGATGCCCCATTGATGATGTTTATGGTTATTACTTTGTTGTGAAGAGTGACAGGGATATTCATGTACATGGGAGAGACTGTCCCCTGACCGACCTGACCAATGTCAAAACGTACCATTCACACGAGTAGTATTGTGGAATGTGAAGGGGCTTCGTTCACCGCACAAAAGGTCTATGGTACTTAGGCACCTGAAACACTTAAAGGCTGATTTGGCCTTGCTGCAGGAGACCCATCTTGCCAAGGAGGATTTCATTAGAATGCAGCGTCTCTGGGTGGGCGAGGTTGTCGGCTCTCCAGCCGTCAACGGCAAGGCAGGAGTACTAATTCTACTACATAAAAGTTTCCCAGGCCATATTCTTATTATTATTTATTATTATTATTATTATTTATTTTAGAGCGCCATTAATTCCAGGGCGCTGTACATTTAAGGGGATTACATACATAACAAATGTTGAACAAACAATGGTTGACAAAAATGACTAGTAACTAAAAACAGAGGGGAAGAGGACCCTGCCGCGAGGGCTTACAATCTACAAGGAAGAAGGGAGAGACAGAAGGTGGTGGGGCAGACATGTTTGCAGGCCCGGGTGTAGTGGTGGTGGGGTTAGTGTGGGTTGTAGGCTACCTTTGAAGAGATGGGTTTTCAGGTTGCTTTTGAAACTGGTGAAAGTTGGGGAGAGTCTGATGTTTTGGGTTAAGGAGTTACAGAGTGTGGTTGAAGCAGGGGGAGAAGTCTTGGAGACGGTTATGTGAGGAGCTGTAGAGGGGGGCAGAGGAGAAGGTCCTGTGGGGAGCGGAGATTGCGTGAGGGGAGGTATCTGGAAATTAGGGCAGAGATGTATGGAGGGGAGAGGTTATGGAGAGCCTTGTAGGTCAGGGTTAGTAATTTGAACTGAATTCGTTGGGTGATGGGCAGCCAGTGAAGGGATTGGCAGAGGGAGAGGAAAGAGGAGTAGCGAGGGAGGGGTGAATCAGACGGGCAGCAGAGTTGAGGAGGGAAATTGAGGGGAGCGAGGGTGCTAACGGGAGGCCCACAGAAAGGATGTTTGGAGTAGTCAAGGCGGGAGATTGACGGAGGGGCGTGGACTAGCGTTTTAGTAGTGTCAGAGTTGAGGAATGGGCGGATTGCGTGAAATATTTTTCAGGTGGAGGCGGCAGGAAAGGGTGAGGCTTGGATGTGCGGTTTGAAGGATAAAGAGGAGTCAAGGTACCCCAAGGCAGCGGACTTGTGGAGCTGGTGAGAGGGTGTGGGCCATTAACAGTGATAGAGAGATCGGGTGGAGGAGAGAGAGGGACGGTGGAAAGATGATGAATTCTGTTTTATTTTACATTTAGTTTTAAGCGACGGAGGAGAAGAAGGAGGAAATGGATGATAGGCATTTTGGGATCCGGGAGAGAAGAGAGTTAATATAGGACCGGAATATAATGCTGGGTGTCGTCCGCGTACAGGTGGTAGTTAAACCCATGTGAGGCTATGAGCTGACCCGACCAAGAGTGTAGATAGAGAAGGAGGAGGGGCCCAGGACAGACCCCTGAGGACACCAACAGAGAGCGGGTGGGAGGAGGAGGTGGTGCAGGAGTGAGAAAACACTGAATGTCCGTTCAGAGAGGTATGAAGAGACCCAGGAGAGGGCCAGGTCCGTGATGCCGAGGGAGGAGAGGATTTGTAGCAGGATGGAGGTGGTCGACCGTGTCAAAGGCAAGGACAGGTCAGGGGGAGGAGCACAGAGTAGTGGCGTAGGCTTCAGCATTACTAGGTCATTGGTGCCCTTTGGTTTTAGGGCAGTTTTTCAGTGGAGTGGTTGGGTCGGAAGCCTGATTGGAGTGGGTGAAGGAGAGAGTTGGAAGACAGGTGGGAGGACAGTTGAAGATAGACGTGCTGTTCAGGGAGTTTGGATGCAAAAGGAAGCAGTGAGATGGGGCGATAGTTGGACAGTGAGGGGTCGAGAGATGGTTTCTTAAGGATAGGTGTGATGGTCGCATGTTTAAATGAGGAAGGGAAGATGCCAGAGGTTAGTGATAGATTGAAAAGGTGGGTGAGGGCTGGGAAAATAACAGTGCTGAGGTCTGGGATGAGGTAGGATGGCAGTGGGTCAAGGTTACAAGATTCTTAAATCCACTGCGGATGTTGAGGGCAGATGGGCGAATGTGCATCTACACATGGGACATGAGGACATTTCCATCTATAGTGTCTATGGACCGAATACGGGAAGCTCCACTTTCTTTGAGGCTTTGGGACAGGCTATACAAAACGACCCGACACCTAATAAAATTATTGGGGGTGACCTAAACACAGTCCTCTCCACCAAAGAGGATAGGAGGAGTGAGAGCAGGAAGGGTAGGAAGGAACTCCGCCAAAAAAACACCTTGGCGAACTTCCTAGATCAACAGGAATTGATAGATGTTTGGAGAATGCTACACCCGGAAGATAGAGAATATACGCACTACTCACACCCCCATTCCTCCTGGTCCCGCATTGATTATCTCCTTATACACCCTAGATACTTGGCTCAGGTAGAGCGAGCCTTAATCACAGACATGATAATCTCCGACCATGCACCCATCACACTAGACTTGTATGAACAATCCCCTAGAGGATCAGAATTCATCTGGCGCTTTCCCAGCTACCTGGCGCAAGACGAAGACTTTCAGACCACGCTAAGGGGATGGTGGTTGGAATATTACTTTGTGAATGAGAAATCAGTTAATTCTTCCCAAACACTATGGGATACAGGCAAGGCAGTCCTTAGGGTGCGACTCATTTCATATATTACGGGACTTAAACGCAAAATTGCTGACAAATTGAGATTCTTTAGTGACTCCCTCCGACTTGCTTACTCGACCTTCTTAACTAACCCGACCATGACCGCAAAAAGTGAGTGTAAAAAGGCAAAACAGTCTTAGGAAACATGGTTAGGGAAAAAGGAGGCGCTGAGGCAATCTAGACAAGAGGCCACTTTGTTCAAGTACGGCAACAAGGCAGGTAAACTATTGGCAAGGTTAGCGAAGGGAAGACCCCCCAAGTCGGCGGTGCTAGCAGTAAGGGACAAAGGGGGAACGTTAAGAAACACAGATGGGGAAATTACTGAAATTTTCCGTAGTTTCTACCAAACACTTTATACCGACGAGAAACTTAACGACGATCGAGCAGGCGAGTGGTTGCGGGACATTCGGCTCCCTGTGTTATCGGAGGCGGACCGCAGCAACCTGGGGGCTCCCATTTCAAAGGAGGAACTAGAGAAGGCGATAACAGGACTCAAACCAGGCAAGGGTCCGGGGCCAGATGGCTTCTCTGGGGAATTTTTCAAAATATTGAAGGGCCAGATCTCACAAACCTTAGCGGATCTTTATAACTGTTACCTGCAGGGACACGCAATCCCGGAAACTTCCAACACTGCTCATATCAAAGTAATCCAGAAGCAGGGGAGAGATCCCACATCAGCAGCTTCCTACAGACCAATCTCATTGATTAACGTAGACTTAAAACTATTAGCCAAAATACTGGCAGACAGGTTGGCCATGGTAATCCCGGCACTAATTGGCACGCATCAAGTGGGTTTCGTGAGAGGGCGTGCAGCAGTAGCCAATATTAGGAAAGTTCTGTTGACCTTACAGGTAATGCAGGGACAAGAGAAGAGGCACCCAGGGGCAGCTCTTTTAGCAGTAGATACGGAGAAAGCATTCGACTGTGTGGATTGGGGCTGGCTAGATCTGGTACTCGATAAGATACAGTTATGGGGTCCCTTTAGAACCTTCCTGACATCCTTATACTCAAATCCCCAAGCGAGAGTCTGCATCCCTGGTTTTCTGTCACAACCTTTTCCATTACAAAGGGGCACCAGACAGGGATGCCCATTCTTGCCTTTACTTTTTGATCTGGCGGTGGAACCGTTTGCTCAGTTCATACTGTCCAGGTCCATCTTTGAGGGCATTCCAATTGGAAAACAAGAATTAAAACTCTCAATGTTCGCCGATGATGTCATATTTTATATGGCGAACCCGGAGAGGGATATGGGGAAACTATTTTGCCACCTGCGCATATTTTCAACATACTCAGGATTTAGAATTAACAAAACAAAGTCGGAACTCTTGTATCTATCTGGGAGGGGCTCCTGGGAGGGGTCAATTGACGGAGAAGGTGAAGGTGGCCAGGGAATATATCACATATTTGGGAATTAAAATAGGGCGCACTCCAGAATCTATATACCGTCTGAACTTCCCCCCGCAAATCCAGCGTATAATAAAGGAATTGGAAAGATGGTCAAAATTACCTTTGTCCCTACTAGCCAGGTGTCACCTCATTCGTATGATGGGCTTCCCAAAACTATTGTATCCACTTCAAACAATCCCACTTTTATTAAAGCATACGGGATCAACAAACTAAACTCAGCCTTTGTTAAATTTATATGGTCCTCAAAAAAGCCCAGAATAGCAATACGCAAACTTATGCTGTCAAAGGCCTACGGAGGAGTAAACTCTCAGGATGTACGCACTTATAACCTGGCGTGTCTTATGCGCCACTGCATAGACTGTATCCGGGGTACAGAATTTTATTCCAATACAGCCTTAGAGGCTGAAGTGGCGGCTCCATGGTCTCCGGCGGCACTTTTACACACCAAATTTGCTAAAATCCAGCTCCAATAAGAGGGAGTTTGCTGTTCAAGACACGATAGCAGCTTGGAAATCTAGCCGGAAACTGTGGAAAAATACTCTGGATGATCACAAATATATGCCCCTGTGGGGTCATCCAGAGTTCCCGCAGGGATTAGAAAACAGTCAATTCATGGGTGTGGGAAGAGAAGGGAGTCCAAATGTTGGACAACTTTGTGAAAACATCGTCAGGTCAGATCTTTCCTTTCCGAGCGTTTAGAACGCTCCATGATATTCCGCCAACGCATTTCCTGAGCTACGGGCAACTCTCGAGTTTTCTAAAATGTAGGCTAAAGCGAACAAAAGAGATGCTAAGAGATAAGAGCCTGGATGGGTTCCTGACAAGTTCTGGAGGTAAACACCCACTGTCTGCTCTATATAAACTACTACGAGAACCTATGTCTGAAGTCGCATTCTAGGAGAAATATATCTCCCATCAATAATGCCGCCTGTCACTGTCTCACATACCATCCCCCTCTGTTCGAACCTGTGGGGTTGGACACTTTTAGCTACCAAACAGTGCGTTCTTGACAATGCGTCAGCATTGCCCTGTAGTCTTCCTGCCCTATGCTCTACAGACAAACTGTTTAAATTTTGCAGTGTCAGGAAACCATCTGGTAACCCTAGCGTTTTTTCTCCTTTGCTTTGGGGCATCCAGGTTAGTGGAGGAGGTCTGTGATCAACCTGAAATGGCGCCCCAGTAGGTAGTACTTAAGGGATTCGAGGGCCCACTTGATAGCCAAACACTCTCGCTCCACAATACTGTAGTTTCCTCTCTGGGGGGAGTGAGCTTTTCCCACTTAAGTATGTTACTGGGTGCTCTTCTCTGTCTACTTCCTGGGGAAAGCACTGCACCCAGCCCTACATCAGACCATCCGTCTGTACAAAAAAAAACCTTTTTAAAGTTTGGGGTGATCAATACTGGCCTTTTACAAAGGGCCAGTTTTAACACCTTGAATGCCCTCTCTGCCTCTGGGTTCCAAGTGACCATAACAGATTTACTATTTTTTGTCAGGTCGGATAGTGGGGCTGCTATACTGGCAAAGTTTGGGATGAACCGCCGATAGTAACCCACGATACCTAAAAAGGCCCTCACCTGCCTTTTGGTTGTGGGTTGTGGCCAGCCCTGTATCGCATCCACCTTATTAATCTGAGGTTTGATAACACCCCTACCTATGAAAGAACCCAAAGGGACCGGGCTTCTTCCAGTCCTAAAGCACATTTCTTAGGGTTTGCTGTTAGTCCAGCCTCCCTAAGGGAATTAAGTACGGCCTGCACCTTCGGTAGATGGCTGTCCCAGTCCTCACTAAAGATTATGATGTCATCCAGATATGCCGAAGCATATCTGGATGAAGCATTTTTAGACGAAGTGTTCCGCAAAGGCACAGCCTCCGGGTAACGGGTGGCATAATCTAACACCACCAGTATATACTGATGGCCTCGTGCAGACTTTATTAGAGGGCCCACTAGGTACATCGCAATTCTCTCAAAGGGTATTTCGATGATGGGTAGTGGCACCAGGGGACTCCGGAAATGGGGCATCGGAGCGGACACTTGACACTCTGGGCAGGACTCACAGTACCGCTTCACATCAGTATACACCCCTGGCCAGAAAAATCTCTGAAGAATGCACTCTCTGTTTTTTTCAGTGCCTAAGTGCCCTCACAGCACATGTTTATGGGCAAGGTCTAAGACCATTCTCCGAAAGGGCTGGGTACCACCAGTTGCTCCACCACCTCCCCCTGGATTTTGTAAACTTGATACAACAGGTCTTGAGTGACTGCCATATGCGGATACACCGAAATCAGCCCTCTGGGTACTGAGGCTCCCCATTTATCACCTTAACATTTTCCCTAGCTTTTGCTAAGGTGGGAACTCGAAGCGGGGCCGTCCCAAAGTTATCCCGCGAGACATCTAAATCAGGCATAGCAGCCACTTCCTCCTGCTCCTCAGACTCACCAGCCAGGACTGCTGGGGGAAAATTTATCCACCCTCTGTGGTCACCCCTACTGTTGGAGTCATAGCATCAGGGTCAAAAGGTTCTGGGTTAACATGACATACCTTAACATCACTATTAACCTCTACAGTCGATGTTACATGTTTCTGCCACAAGTCCCAGAATAAAGGGAAGTCTCTCCCCAGAATCACTGTGTGCATGAGGGTTTAGAACCACCCCCACTCTTCATGAGAGGCCAGTCCGCAAGGAGTCTCTAGTTTCACGAGAGCCGTAGGGTACTCCTTGGTGTCCCCGGGGACGCACAGGACCCCAATAACACGTCCCATGATGGATGTTGGTCGATCAGGCTGGCATGCCCCCATGTGACTAGACTTCCGGAGTCCAGTAGAGCTGTCACTGGAAAGTTATTCACCTTTATCTGACAGAGTTGGTGATCAGTCTCCAATACAGACTCTGCAAGTATACCGGCTGGCAAACAAAGACCTCCTTCTAGCCGTATCACAGTCCTTTGGGCTCTAGTGTAAGGAGACAGTTCGCAGCAACATGCCCAGGCCCACTACACCGCCCAACTTTAATATGGGGCCTCGGTCCCCCCGAGGCTCTGCCCTTGCAGGGACTGCCCAGTTGGGACCTCTCCTCTCTGCCGTATGATCTCCCTCAAGCCACCTCCCCTTGGGAAAACTTCTCACCCCCTTGTGATATGGGACCGCCTTACCAGAAAATCCCAGGGGGTTTTTGCTGTTCCATGGGTTGGAGCGTCCAGAAGGCCCAGCTTGTAGCAAGTCCTCAGTGGCTTTATACCTCTCGACGAGGCTGACGAGGTGTTCGGCATCTTTAGGGTCCCCTTGTCCTACCTACACTGGATCTCTGGGGGCAACGACCGGGTGAACTTGTCCAGGACAACCAGTTTTTCCCCCATCTACGCAGGAGTCGACTCCTCTGGTCGTAGCCACTTTTTCACGAGGTGGACCAGGTCGTAACATCTGGGACCTGGCTGGCAGGTGGTCAGAGAAGGTCCAGTTGTGTACAAAGTCGGGCCCAGCACGTTGGGTTTTACCCCCAAACGGGCCAGGATCTCAAACCTTTAAACTTGGAATAGTCCTTGGCATCCGGCTCGCTGAGGTCAAAATAGGCCTTTCTGTGGTTCTCCGTCAGAAAAGGCGCCAACACCTCAGCCCAGTGAGGCACAGGTAGATTCTCACGCTCAGCCACCCGTTTTAAAGACAGCCAGATAGGCTTCGACGTCGTCTGTGGGGGTCATCTTCTGCAGGGACGTCCCGTTACCGCAGCACAGGTGGCGGGAAGTGAGCTTGACGTCCTCTGCACACTTTGGGCCACAGCTTGGACTTGCCCTGCAGCTGCCGGTTAATGTGCTGCTTGCTCCTGCAGGGGGAGACGATTAGCCTTATCAGCAAAGCGTTGTTTCAGCCTGCGCTCGCATGGCCTCCTCGTGCACCTTCTGCTGGTTTGCATCATCAGTTGGAGGCTTGAGTTGGCCTGGGGTTAACTGTTTCAGCAGTTCATCCATGTTTGCAGACTCTGGTTTTAGACACTGTTGCAGCTTTTACCCAGGACATGGGATTTTCAGCAAAACGCTGTCAAACGTTGTGTATGTCTCTTTGTGTCCGTTGCCCGCATCCGAAGCACCATATGTGAGGGGACCAGCAAACAGGTAGGCAGCGGGGGGCTTCAGCGGACAGAGACAGTGACACAATATCAAGTTCAAATCCAGCGTTTTTCCTGGGTTTTATTTTTGCAGGTGCAAAACACAAACAAAAACAAGCCTTAGCTTCAGGCAAACAGAAAATAAATACCTGGGTCGGGTGAGCACTTACTAGACAAAAGTCGTCCCTGACTAGTCCTTAATACAGCTCAGTATTCACAGCAAGGTTCTTTGCACGGGGTCTTTCCTCTGAGACACAGAGTATACAGCAGACTCCATGCTGGCCTGCAGACCCAGGCTTTATAGGCCTGAGTCCCGCCTCACCTGGGGCGTGGGAGTGGCCACCCGCCCTTCTCTTTGACCACTCCAGGAAAAGCCGACCCAGACCAAAAGCGGAACCGCTTATACCAAACATGTCAGTAACACACACAAACTGTCGGCTTCCCTTCACCGAGACCAGGCTTCTCGGTGACACGCATTACTCCACATACTCCCCAAGGCCGCATAGGAGAGCATTCTAGGAGAAATATATCTCCCATCAATAATGCCGCCTGTCACTGTCTCACAATACCTAAATCCACGCCTACACTCCCCTTCACTAAGAGCACAGCACAACACCAGACTACTCTACTGGGTGGTAAATTTTAGAGCCTGAAGAGTGAAAGGGCCGGGCGGGTTGACGTCTCTCTTTTTCTTCCCCATGTACATGAAGTATCTTTAAAGCTTCCGGAACTATTTTGTTTAGTTTTAATTTTAGATATGTATTGTTTATTAGATAATGTATTCCATTGTGGCCTATTTTGGTTTTATCTTGCATTGCGGTGCGGCCTTGCAGCCCTGAGAGCCATTCAATACATTGCTTCCGAGACGGGTTGGGAGCAAATAAGGAGGGGGCTTATTCTCCCATACGTCAGAGGCCCTCGGGTTGGAATGCAGCAAACCGACACTGTAGCCTAAATGAGCAAGCAAGGAATATGGGTGAGAAAGAGACTTAAGAGATGTACCCAATAATTTACTCACCCTGAGAATCCCTAATGTAGAGGGGTCTTACTTTGCATAGAAGAGAGACTTCATCTGGCTACTGAGACTTTGACAAGCTGTGCATTAAGCTGGCAGTGCCGGACGGTTTTGCCGACAATCTTCCTCTTTGGTCTTCATTTGTAACATTTGTAATTTTGTTGAATTATCAGAGGAAGAGAAATGTGTATTTTTCACCCATGCAGTGCTGTAACTTTGCTTACATCTGTTTCAAATGTTGGAAAATGAATAAATTGTGTTTGAAAAAAAAGAAAACTCTTTGGTCTTGCCCATGTTGTAGAGGTTAGAGTCTGACTGATTGAGTGTGTGGACAGGAGTCTTTTATAAAGGTGATTATTTAAGACAGCTGTCTTTAATGCAGGTAACGAGTTGATTAGGAGCGTCTAACTGGTCTGTAGGAGCCAGAACTCTTAATGGTTGGTGGGGGATCAAATACTTATTTCTCTCAGTAAAATGCAAATACATTTATATAATTTATACAATGTGATTTTCTGGATTTTATTTTGGATATTCTATCTCTCAATGTTAAAATTAACCTACCCTTAAGGCTATAGACTGTTCATGTCTTGGTCAGTGGGCAAACTTACAAAATCAGCAAGGGATCAAATAATTATTTCCTTCACTGTATTACTACCAGCACATAGTCTATTATGGATCCTCTGCTTGGCTCACTATTATCCGTATGTAACACTTTGAAGACTATTAAATTATTACTTTCATTTATGTATACTTCTCAAAAAATGTCCATAAAACTTTTCGGTACATCTTCCATATTTAAAATGCATAAAAGGAAGGTTGTGGTATACTTATGTTTTGTAGACCAAGAGAAACTTATGTGGTTCAATGGTGTCAAGTGTGTGTGGCGGCAACCAGGTGAGGAGTACAAAGACAAGTGTGTCTTGCCTACGGTCAAGCATGGTGGTGGGAGTGACATGGAGTTGCATGAGTGATGCTGACTGTGGGGAGTTAAAGTTCATTAAAGGAAACATGAATGCCAACATGTACTGTGACATACTGAAGGAGAGTATAATCCCCTCCCTTGGAAAACTGGGCCGCAGGGCAGTATTTCAACATAATAATGACCCCAAACACACCTCTAACTATTACTGCCTTGTTAAAGAAAATAAGGGTAAAGGTGCTTGACTGGTAAGCATCTCTCCAGACCTAAACCCTATTGAGCATCTGTGGGGCATCATCTAACGGAAGATGGAGGAGCACAAGGTCTCTAAAATCCACCAGCTCTGTGATGTCATCATGAAGGCGTGGAATAGGATTCCTGTGACAAACTCTGAAGCTCTAGTGAACTGCATACCTAAGAGAGTTAAGGCAGGTGTTGGAAAATAATGGTGGTCACACAAAATATTGACGCTTTGGCAGTGTCAGACTGGAGTGCCAATAGCCCACCAGAGGAGTTTATTTTAGAGGCCCACTTTGCCACGCTGTCTCCGCCACCTGTACGGTACCACGCCCTGTCTCTCTTCAACTTATACCGACTGTTGCGTTGAAACCATTACACTAATCTGTAATCAAGATGGACAGCTGTGGCTTCTGAGTCTCCCTCACCTAATTCCAGCAGGACACCGGTGGTGAACATAAAAAAGATCTAAAGATATGTGCCCCTCTACCCGAATGATACATTTTATATAAATAAAAAAAAATATCAAAAGGTATAATAGAAAGTACTGAGTGTAAAGCCACTAAAAAATGGTCATACAGTTACCAAATAACACTGTTACATAAAACCAGAATCCTAAGGCTTAAATGACCAATTATTAAGACCAAATACTGCCACATCATGACCACATATCACCACCACATAGTGACTGAATAATATCCCATCACCATGACCACATATCCTCACCACATAGTGACTGAATAATACCACCATACGATAAACACATATCACCATCACCTAGTAACTAAACAATGCCACCACACCATGACCACAAATCACCACCACATAGTGACTGAATACCACCATATAGTAGCTGAATCATACCTCAACATCATGACCACATACTGTATCACCACTATATAGAGACTGAATAATACCGCCACATGATTACTGAATATAAACCATTACACTTTGCAAACATATAAGTGATAATAGTTTAGGTACATTTAGTGACTCACAGGTGACGTTTCTCCAAAGAGTCGTTCATGTTCCCTTTTCTTCTCCATCTGGTCCAATCATCATGTTGATTTCCCCTGGCCAACACTCGTCCCTGCAGATTTGGACACAAAATCTTAGAATCCTCACATTTCCAGCAACTTTTTACTCATAAGTATATAACTCCCCTCAGTTATGAAGCTCTATAGGTCCCCTCAGTTATGTGGGGGGTTTTTGGCCCCCTTAATGGAAGCTTATGGCCCCCTCAGTAAGGCGGTTTTAACGGACCCCTCAGTTGGGGCTAGGTTTTTTTAGGCCCCCTCAGTTGGCGATTAATATATACCAAACACACCATACACAAATATATCCCCTCAGGCAGGTGTTTATTTATTATTATTTTTAATATATAATATATATATTATATAATTATATATATATATATGCCCCCTCGTTAGGCAGGTACTCTATTAAAAATTAAAACAAAAATACTCACCTTTCCTTTTTCCCCAGGCAAGCCCCTTCTCTTCTGCCCAACACTGGCGGCTGAAGTCATCAGGCCGTCCCCGGGGGTGCTCCTCCGGGCAGCTTCTCAGACACACCCTATGAGAGTGATGGCGGGTGCACCGAGGAGAGGCAGTGGCGTGATGAGGTCACGTCATTGCACCACTGCCCAGCTCAGCCCTACGGGGCCGCAGCGGGCCCTCTTCATTGTGGGCCCCGGCGGGCCCCACTGTGTCGGACACGGAGCCCAGCGAAGGGTCCTCCAATCCTCTGGGGGGGCCATCCGACTCTGTTTTTTGGCAAATTTCACTTAGGGTTTATTTTACTTTTTTGCCAGTGGTTTAAAAATTGATGCCTTTTGTTGAGTTTTTTTGAGGGCATACCAAATTTCATGTTATTCAGCTGTCCCGACTATTTACTGTTCGATGTGTTTTTCTTCATTTTTGTCCCATAAAAAAGGTTTAATACAATATTTACCAAATTGTGTGAGGTTTACTTACCTTTTTTTTTAGATATTGTAGTCTTATTCAGCTTATGGCGAGAAACATTTCCACTATAAACTTTCATCTATGTTATACTGTGAAAGTTTTATCATCTGGATTTTCCTGTGGGCCGGTGGAATAAGTTGGGGCTTCCCCAATTCAAAGATGAATCTCAGAATCTTCTAACACAAGACTTGGACTCAATTTATTGTTTTATAGTTGCTTTTATTTTTTTTTTTTTTAGTTTCCAGGACAAACACTGGTCCATTTTTGAAATTTTTTAAATTTTCATGTATTTTTAATCTAAATTTTTGGAAAATTTAAAGTCATGTCCCATGACATGGGTGGTTTATATGTCATATTATTGTTATGCTTTTATGTCTAGTTTGTCTTTTATTAGATTTTTCCCTTGTGAGTTCCTGTAGCCAGGATCTGATCTCATCAACTGCTCCCTTCTTCTTGTCAGTTTGTGTCAGCCATTTTAGGGTACAGTTGACTACTCATCAGGTCTGGCAAATTATCTTTTCACGTACTGTTTTTTAAAAATTATTTAAAAATTTTAAACTTGAATAAACCTCTCTGGTTTTCGTCATACATGCCTCTTCATTGAGTTTTTACCTTTTTCAAGGTTTTTTTTGTGTGAGTACTGGTCCAAAACAGACACACTCCTAGGAGTTCTCTCAGGGAGTTGCACATTTACAGCCTAGTTATGGAGTCAGAACAGTAACATACTTTAGACAGGTAGATAAATGGTATATAACAGATAATTGGCCTAGAGGAGAGAATAAGGGTCTAGACAAAGCAGCTGAAACATCACTTAGACCTGTAGGGTGCACTGATCGAAATCTGTAAATCTATCGACTCTCCTTTTGCAAAATTGTAGTTTTCCAGTCTCCTCCTCTTGGCAAAGTTCTTAAATTCAATCCCTCTGAATCTTAGATCTTCCACCTGGCCATGATGGATCTCCCAATTTCTTGAGGATAGGGGTATCAAACCTCTCCGTTCGCCAAGGGGGGTATTGATCCTCCTCCTCCCTCCCCCACAGGTTTTTTTCCCACAAAGTCCCAAGGGGGAGGTGCACCAAAACAGATATATAAAAACCCAGGAATTACAGTTAATGAAGTCCCTAATTTTGTATTTTTACCGTAGAGTGGGCGAATTTTCAAAAA